>PVJD01003027.1:0-50797 GCA_004026545.1 Mormoops blainvillei | reverse complement strand
CTGTCTGTTGGGGCATCCCCTCCTCAAAAATTATTTTCATTGCATCCACCAGCATACACGCGCGCGCACACACACACACACACACACACACACATAAATAGGATGACATTAGTACTGCTTTGCAGTCTGCTTGTTTCCTCTTTGCTAATTTTTTTTTTTTTTTAAGAAAAAGGCAGCCACCCAGCCGTCATTTATTCCATGGGTGTATAACATTGATTTAACTAATCCCTCTTGGTAGGGTCTGGGGTGCTTTCCAATGTTTGTTTTTCTTCCATTTTTTTAACGCTGTTATGAACAGTGCTTTGGGCACCACCCGTGCAAATGTTTCTGGGAACTTGCTTGATCAAAGAGTATGAACCATTGACATTTATTTAAAAATAATTGTTATAGACTTTATTTATTAGAGTTCTAATATATTTTCACACACACACACACACAGCTCCTCCCCCTCCCCGCCACCCCACTCTCGACATGTCACCAGAGGGTACATTTCTCACAATTAATGAATCTCCACCAATACATCATTATCACCCAAACTCCATAGATCACATGAGGGCTCATCCCAGTGTTGTTCATCCTGTGGGTTTGGATGAAGGTATCATGACATGTGTCCACCGTTAGAGTGTCATGCTGAGCAGTTTTACTGCCCTAAAAATCCTCCGTGTCCCACCTAGTCATTCCTCCTTCCCCACCCTCAACTCCTGATAACCGTGGATTTTTTTTTACCGTCTCCATAGTTTCCCCTTTTCCAGAATGCCATAGAGTTGGAATTATGCAGTGTGTAGCCTTTTCAGATTGGTTTCTTTCACTTAGTAACATACATTTAAGGTTCTTCCATGTCTTTTCACAGCTGGACAGCTCATTTCTTTTCAGTGCTGAATAATGTTTCATCATCTGTTGTTCCAAAGTTTATCTATCTATGCACCTGCCGAAGGACAGCTTGGTGGCTTCCAAGTTTTGGCAGTTACATGACCCCACTGACATTTAATCCCTTCCAAGAGACGGTACCACTTCACTCTCACCCTCTGAGAGATCCTGCCCGCAACCCCTTTGCAGGGCCCTGAATGCTGGTGGGGACTTTCCCCAGGAGAGTGCATGGGGTTGTGTGCAGTCTGTATGAAAAAGACCTGGTGACTGCCTCTGCTTCTGGAAGCATGAGCCCAGCCCTGGTGTGGGCCAAGGCCAGTGCCCCAGGGGCCCAGTTTTCTTCCCTTGGGGTGGAGGTCTACCGGGTGGCCTTCCCACCCATCCCTGCACTGCCCCGCAGGTCTCCTTCCGCTACCATTGCCAGCTGTACTCTGAGTGGAGAAGGACCAACCAGAAAGTACACCTGAAGATCCGGGACACGGACGGCTCCGAGGCTACCCAGCACTCCCTGCTGGCAGCTGGATTCCTGAAGAAGGTGGCAGAGGAGACACCTGTGTGAAGGCTGGGCTGGCAGGGCCAGAGGCAGATGACAATGCCCTGGCGTTTGGTAGAATGGAAACTGCCCGACCCTTCCTGCATGGCCAGAACGCTTCTTAGGCCAGGAGACGCCAAGTGGAGCTGATTCTGTGATCCCGTGTGAAGATACTTTCAGATTGTCTTGCACACTGTTGTATTTGGAGAGGACAGGTGGAAGTGGTCCTGAGCTTCACACGGAGCAGGCACCCTGATCTCGTTCCGAGGTCCACTCAGCCCCTTGAGGGCCAGCAGCCGTGGCCAGAGGCTAGTTGAGGGCGCCCATGGGGCGGGAGGTTCCGCAAGCTTCTTGCACTTCTCTGCACCTGGCAGGCTCACTTTCCTGGCACCCTCGACTTTATAAAGTTGCACCAAGTTTCAAAACCCCACCCCGAATGAATAAAAAGAGCCCTTACTGGATAAAATGGATTTGTCAATTATATTTCAGAACTGAAGCCTCAAAGTGAGGGACGTGGGACCAAGGGGAGTCAGGGACTATACAGAGGTTAAAAACATGCGCTGGGCTGGTTTGAGGGATCTATTGTGAAACACAGCAGAAGAAACCAAGTCTGAGTTTTCTTTTTTCTTTTTTTTTCTTTTCTCTCTCTTTTTTAAAGATTTTATTTATTTTATTTTTAGACAGAGGGGAAGGGAGGGAGAAAGAGAGGGAGAGAAACATCAATGTGTGGTTGCCTCTTGTGCACCCCCTACTGGGGACCTAGCCCACAACCCAGGCATGTGCCCTGAGTGGGAGATTGAACCGGCGACCCTTTGGTTCACCAGCCGACGCTCAGTCCACTGAGCTACGCCAACCAGGGCCCAAGTCTGAATTTTCAAGTGAGGAGCAGCTAGCAGGGTTATATAATAATGATTTAAAATAAATATACATCAGAACAGTTTCCACTTTATATCTGCTGTGGGCCAGATGCCATGCTGAGCCCTTTGCACTCATTAATAACTGATCTTCACATTTATCGAGGGTCACCGTGGTTGAGGCTCAGTTCAGAACCTTCACAGGCTTCCTCTGACTCACTAGCATCCTTGGTGGAGGAATGGATGTTACCTCCCCTTTACAGATGCAAAGACTGAGGCCCAGAGCAGGGAAGCCTCTGTCTAAGGTCTCACAGTTCTGAGAAACACGGCTGGGATTGATCGTGGGTCTGCATGGCCCCAGTGCTGAGCTTTGTGCTTTCCCTTCCAGGACGACTCCGGAAAGAAGCAGGAGAGTGCTATGTTCATCATAGCAACCACTTCCAGAGCACTTTCTGAGCCTTTTCCATTTGAGGGCTCTCTGCATCAGGCCACATTTAATAACTCAGAGCAGCCCTGAAGGGTAGGGGTTGTCTGATTAATTCCACAGGCAGTTGGGCAAAGTGGGGCTCAGAGCAGTGGGTCCCTTGCCCAAAGTCATTCATTCCTGATGGGCCTAGCACAGTTCTATTTTTTCCCCATGAATCCCTGTGTGGTCTGTGGTTCACCCACGGAGGAATTAAAAACCCCTTCTAGAAGGGCAAGGGGAGACTAGCCTGGCTGTGGAGTGGAGCGAACAACGAAGAGCAAAGTCCTGAGGACTGGAAACTGCATGGCCTGTAGAAGGAGCAGCGTAGCAGAGGATGTTGCTGGGGCAAAGTGGCTGAGGGGCAGAGGAGAGGCAGTCAGAAAGACAAGCAGGGCTTTGAACACATCTGGTGGTCTACAGAAGCACAAGGTTAGACTCTTCTCGCCTCTGCAGCTGCTCACTCTGTGCCGAGACCTGGCATCCACCTCTCCAGGCCATTTTTGGAGTGTGGTAACCCTGAGGATGGTGCAAAGAGGCCCCAGGATATGCCATCATGAAAAGAGAAAGCTGTTTCCTTTGCAAATCTCTTCTAGTACTTTCAGTTGCACCCAGGAGAAAGCTGTAGGTTGGTGCTAGACCGTCTTTAATGACCCCTAACCCTGGCAGAGCGAGAGTAAGCCTTAGGCTCAAAGTCTTTGGCAGCGTGCATGATAAATTTATACTTTAATAGCATTATCCTCTTATTTATTCTTTACAATAAACTCATTATAGCAAGTTTACATTATGGGCTGTTATGTAAAGCACAGGTTTTTTTTATTGAATTTATTGGAGTGACATTAGTTAATAAAATTATATAGGTTTCAGGTATGCAGTTCTACAATATATCATCTATATTGTATTGTGTGCTCACCACCCAAAGTCAATTCGCCTTCCATCACCATTTATCCCCCCTTATAACCCTCTTCCACCTCCCCCAACACCCATCTCCCTATGGTAATCACCATACTGGGCTTTTTTTTTTCTTTCTTAATCCTTTCACCTTTTTCACCCAGTCCCCCAACCCCGATAAAGCACAATTTTAAAATATGTACTTTGGAAAGGAAAGTGTGTCAACGAAGGGAATGTGTGAAAGAAGATAGCAAAACCCAGGAATCTAGGCAGTGTTAGGCCAAGTCACCAGCCCGTAGGAGCCCCCAGTCGGGAAGAGAGTTTGTAGCCTTAGCCAGTGCCTGGTTTGTTGCTAATCTCCAGTCACACCACTGCAGGGGAAAGGATTAGAGAGGTGAGAGGTGGCTTCTCTCCCCTGATGCTTTGCATTTGGGTTCTTCTCCCTGATTCTTCTGACAGACTGCTGTGGTCTTTCCCACCATCTCTGAGCACTGCTGGGCAAGGAAATTCAGAGGTTTATGAGGCTTCTTCTGCTCCAGTGCTCCCTCCAGTGTAGAAGTCTAAGGGGGAGGAAGGTAAACTGAGATAGATCCCAGCAGAGCCATGGGAGAAGGGTTGGTGTGCACAGTGGTTTTTAGTAGAGATTTTAGGAGGGCGTGTGGGAGGAGGGAATCCTATGAGATAGGTGAGTTTGGTAAGTATGTAGGAAAGGAATTGGAAAGGGAGCGTGGGGCATAGCCTCCTGTCACGCTGGGCTACCAGATGAATTTATCCTCTGGGACCGGAGGTCTCAACCTGTGTCAGAATCACCAGGCATAGTTATGCAACTGGGAGGATGTAGTGGGTGAGATATTCTCCCACAGCCTAATGGAATGCAGTCATTCTTTGAGAGCGGTGGGAAGAAAAGAAAAACCCCCAGACCTCTTTCCCTTTGTGAGCCTAGAGAGAGTTTGATGGTTAGATGGGAAATACTGCAAGATTCAGAGAAGCATTTCAAAGTTCCAGAGACACAGGAGAGATGGAAAGCTGCTGGGGAAGGAGGCCTGGACCTCTGAGCGCTCCCCTAGGCTCTGGCCACTTCCCTGGGCTCTGCCCCAAGACAGCCTGTAACAGCCTTGAAAACCTCTTTGGGGACGGGGACAAGCCCTCAGGGCAGAGGGACCGAGGGTACAGCAGGAAGAAGCTCCAGTTAAAGTTAATGGGATCTCTTGGCCTGCAGCTCATTTCTCCCATCATGATTGGCTTCTTCCTTAATTCATTCACTCAACAAACATCCATGAACACATATCGAGTCCTCAGCTATGCGTTTTGACTGTTGGTTAATGGGTTCAATGAAAAAGACTTAGGCTATGAGCTCTGCACCCAGGACCTCCCAGCGTGGTGGGCGGACGACTGGACAGAGCCTGGTTATTTTCGGTGCAGGATACTTGGAGACAGCATTTCGCGCACCAGTCCTACAGCCTAGATAACTCCTTTTTATTTTGGTAAACAAAACTTTCTCTGCCCCTGTGCACCTCCAGCTGATTAAAGAAAGTTGGAAGTGACTAGCTCTGGGTGGGGCGTGGGGTGATCCCTCCCCTTATTAGACCTCAAGAGCGGCTGGGTGATCGATCCAGCAGGTGTTTAAGTCGAATACATTGCAGGAATGAATGAATAACAGCTGCCGCTCTGCGCTTGCGCGGGAAGGGCGTGGTCTGAAGCAGGGGCGTGGCGCGGGACGGGAGGGGACCAGCCGGGAGCCCAGGGCGCGCGCAGGCGTTACTGGTCGCGCCGGGTCACGTGATCGCGCAGGCGCAGCGTTGTGCAGCCCGCTCCCTCACACAAAGCCCAGACGCGGAGAAAATGGCGGCAGGGGTCGAAGCAGCGGCCGAGGTGGCGGCGACGGAGCCTAAAATGGAGGGAGAGAGCGGTGCGCCCGGCGCGCCGAGCGGCAACGGGGCTCCGGGCCCCAAAGGGTGAGTATTCCACGGCTCGTTGCTCCGGACTCGGCATTTTGCCCCGGCATTTTGCGGTGCCGGCAGCGGCTCCGTTAGGTCTGTTGGCTGCTTTTCTGTGGCGCGGCCTCGGTCCAGGCCTTCCCCGCGGGGCCTGCCGAGGGTGGGGGTGGCCCAGGCCGTGAGGAGTGCAGTCGGGCGGCCCCGGGAGCGCCTCCAAGATTGCTCTTGTCCCAGGCCTCGGGCCTTCACTCTTCCGCTTCCTCCAAGCCGGGTCCGACCCCGAGGCCTCAGGCCTGGCCTCTGCGCGAGGGTGTGATGGCGCGGGCATGAGTGCCGGCGCGTCCCCAAGTCCACGGCCCGCTCCCCTGTCGAGTGACCTTGGGCGCGGGGTTTTACCTGTGTCCGCAACCCCTCTCCTGGCCTGGGGTCTCACTAACCCGATGCGCGAAGTGGGGGGAGGGGAAGGGGTTGGTGCGCAGGACTTGGCACGCGGTCGGCCCGGATAAACGGCGGCGGAGGCGGGCTGGTGTGGTCGGGGATCGCGAGGACGGCCCCGGCCGCCGCCTCTACCCCTCCCCGCCCGGCGCGCGCCGCCGCCGCCGCCGCCGCCGCTCCCGCCCGCCGCACCGCGGCTCGAGTTCCCCGCCTGGTCTCGCACTTCCTCCCCAGGTGTGCGGTAGGCAGTAACGGAGCGACCGGGCCTGGTGCTCCGTGTTCTAGGGGAAGATTTTCTGTCATTCCGCTGGCCACCCACTTCCCAACTCCGCCACCTTTTAGAGCCCTGCGTGCGTCTCTGTCTCGGGCCCTTGGTTTTAAAAATTCCCCTAAAGCTTGATCTCGTATCCCTGTGAAACCCACTCGTTCTGGTGACAGTCACCCGAAGGAAGCCGTTAGGCTCCGACCAGCCCGCGTGGGGGGAGGAGAGGGGAAGGCTGGGAACACATTTGATTTCCCATAAGTTTTTTTTTAAATTGTGACATACGTACTGTGAAATCTACAGTTTTAACTGTATTAAGTGTACGATTCGGCTTCATTAAGTGCATTCAGTGTTGTGCAGCCATCCCGCCGTCCACGTCCAGATTTTTTTACCGTCCCAAACTTCAGCATTCCCCAGTAACTGCCCGTGCCCCAGCTCTGGGCTCCCGCGGGCGTGCATCCTGGTCCGGGCTCGCTTTCCCCAGGGTTTTAAGGTGCGTAACTACCATTTGTGGGGATTAAAAGTGAATGTAGTTAAAGCACTTAATGAGCATTCCCTAAATGCTGGCTATGTTAAACTTTCCTTAGGAAATCAAGGGTAAGGCATACTGGAAATAGTATCAACACTTTACTCTTGAAAACGCTGGAAAGGGATGTGTTCATTTTAGACTTTTTTCATCTGTCTACGGGAGCCTAGTTGGATTTCTGAGGGCCATATTTGGAGGCCTTTAAGACATTTATATCGTGTGATTTTTTTCTTTCAAAGCGCTTAATCACACAATAGAGGGCTGCTGGAATCGGGCTAGCTGAGACTTTGGATTAGTTATAGAATATTTAGGATCTGAGGTACTTAAACAATTTACCATTTTCCACTGTTCATTTTCAAATAGTCATTTTGTGACTGACTTATTTGACAAGCATAACGTGGATATTAAAAATAAAAATTTATATTTAGTATAGATTACTGGGGAGATAATGTTTGTGTCAACTCTGTTTTGCAACTTTGTTAAGAATTTTTTTAACAGTTGAGAAAACTCAGGTTAAGGTTATTGATCCAAAGAAGCTAGGGGAGGCCATCTTGACTTTTGGGCCCTTGCCTGCTTTGCCTGATTTGAATGCTTTTGTTGTTTTGCACTGTACTTTAAAAGCTGTTTCTATACTTAAAAAGGATTTTTGAGGCACCTAAGATTCTGAGCTCAGAATTTGAATATGGGACTCCGAATTGTCTGAATGCATGCAGCCAGTTCTTTGTTTTCACTTTGTGCTATGATTTTATTCATGATTATGCCAGAGATAACAGTCTGCAAACATTAGATTGCTTGTCTCTTTTCAGGGTTCTCAGGTGGGTTCTCTCATTACAGTGTTTTGCATTCATGGAACTGAAAGCTGAATTGCTCCTTCAGTAGTCTGTGATAAGTACAATGCCTAGGTTTCCTCAGCCATTGCTCTAGTGAGCTTGTTTTTAAAGTCTCATCAGCATGTGTAACGGTACAAGGCTAGGAGTGAATCAGTTCTCCTCTCCACTGCCCTCAAGAAAGTTACCGGTAGGAAATGTATCATTGCCATAGTCACTGTGTGCCAAGTGTATCCTTTAAGCCTGTAAGTGTGGAGAGTAAAATTTTGCAGATGAAGCAGCTGAGGCTTAGCAAAGGTGACTTTTGGGCTTAGGCCTTGATGTGGGACCCTACTTCTTAGTAGCCTGTATTACTGTTCCCTTAAATGTTGTGTTTAACATTTACCAACCTGCTTTTTGTTAGGCTGTTCGTTGATTCTCTCAGCATCCCTGTGAGCTACGGTGGATACAGGTTATGCTGGTTTTGCTGGTAAAGAACCAGAGAGGAAAAGAACTTGAATCATGTGGGTGGTTAAGTGGTGGATGTGGAGCTAGAATAGTGCTGTGAACCATGCTCTCCACAGCTTAAATGCGTTAGAGGAACTCTGGATTGAAAGGGTTTCTTGAAGAATCGTTTTACATAAGGGATGGTTCTCAAGGAGTTAAGGGGAATGGGGAACCTTTCCCCCAAGCACATCAGGAGATGTGTTCAGGATTTCAGGGTATTGGGGTTGCTATTTCAGACTGCATTCTTGATTGAAGAACTCTGCAAGTAAAAACATACGTGGCAATGCCGTGGAGGCATGAGAGAGTAGGGATTCACCGTTTTAAACAGGGAACCGTAGCAGTGCTTTGTGGAGTAGGCACTTTATTCTTTTAGTTGTGATCTTTATAGTATATATAATTCTAGCGTTGTGGAGCAGCGACATGATGAATTACTGATTTTCAGGGAATGCAGTCAGTGAAACAAATGCAAAGCCATAGTAAACATAATGACTCGGAAGGTACTTTCAGAGGTTTTAGGCTTATCTTTATTGATGTAATATGAAATAGGTTTATAGAATTTCAGAAAAGGTTTTGGTTTATTTAGAATTTATGTGGATGCCTGGGTGCCAGAATCAAATGGAATCACTCACTGGCAATTGGGAACTGAAAGTTAACAAGGAGAATATTGATTTGGTAAGACATTTAGCTGGCCTAGGTAAATAACTTCCTGGTACTTCACAGTAAGTTTCTTTGGAAGATTACAAATTTGTTACTTTGTGTTGTAGTTACAAGTTAAGTTATTGGAGTTAGGTTTGAAACTTAATGAATATGAGAAGAAACTTTAAAAAAAACACAGTGTTGTGTAATTGGCACAATAAACGGCACATAGTTCCGTAAAGTATATAAAATCCTTACTCTTCTATATGATTCTATTAACCACTGTCGTGCCAATAAATTTAACTAAAAATTAAACTCACCAAATCAAGATATAACAGATACATCAGTAACTCCCAGAAGCTTTTTCTCACCCCTCTGAGCTCCTTCTTCAGCGACCCCTAGGCAACTGTGGGTCTGCTTACCGTCGTCACTAAGCATCAGTGCTTCTCAGCTGGCTGATTTCTTCCCTCCAGGGGACATTTGGAGGTCTTTTGGAGACATTTTTGATCTTCAAGACAGGAATGGGGTCGCTACTGATATCCTTATCAGAGGTCAGGGAATGCGGTTAAACACCCTCTGGTGCACAGGGCAGCACCCCCCCACCCCACCCCCTGCCAATACAGGATCATCTGGCCTAAGATGCCAGTAGTGCTAAGGTTGAGAAACCCTGCTCTAGATTAGATTTGAAAAAATCTACTCTGGCAAACTAGAGTTTTATTATGATGGAATCATACTATATATATTTTTGTCTATTTTTTTAGTATAACTATTTTGAGATTCATTCCTGTTGTGTGTAATGTATTACTTTTTTTCTTTTTAAAGATTTTATTTATTTATTTTTAGAGGGGAAGGGAGGGACAAAGAGGGAGAGAAACATCACTGTGTGGTTTGCCTCTTGCATGATCCCCCACCGGGGACCCGGCCTGCAACCCAGGCATGTACCCCGACCGGGAATCGAACCAGTGACCCTTTGGTTTGTAGGCCAACACTCAATCCACTGAACCACATGAGCCGGGTAATGTATTACATTTTGTTGAGTAGTATTTCCATTTGTTGATATACTACAGTTTGTTTATGCATTTACCTGTTAGTAAACATTTAGATTTCCAGTTTTGAGATACTACAAATAATATTGCTGTGAATATTCAGGGACAAGATTTTGTATGGATATGTGCTTTATTTTCTCTTGGGTAAGTATCTGGCTGTGGATGATTGGATCTTATGGTAGGTGTGTGTTTCACTTAACGTGTGTAATGTCTGTAATATCCTAAATATGTGGTATTTATCATTGTTGTCTATTGTAGTCCGTCTATAAAACTATGCTTCTAAAGGCTTTCAGAGTTGAGTGTTGCATATATTTTAGGGCTAGAGAAGACTGTTTGCCCAATTTTATCCTAAAGATGGGAGAACATTGGATTGGGCATTTTAAATGTGACTTTTCAAGACACCACTCTTAGGCTGTCATATCATCTATACTTGAATATGTGTCTTTAAGATTTTATTCACTTATTTTTAGAGAGAGTGGAAGGAAGGGAGACAGAGAGGGAGAGAGACATAGATTGCTTGCCTCTCGCCCCAGCACAGGCATGTGCCCTGACTGGGAATCAAACCGGTGACCTTTTGGTTTGCAGGCTGGCACTCAGTCCACTGAGCCACACCAGCCAGGGCTGAGTACGTGTCTTGAGTGAGATTTCTTTAAGGGTAGTTCTCTCTCAATTTTGTCAGTAGTAGAATCCATGGTGATACCTTCATTGGGTTATCAGTTGGCACCCTTGCGTTTGGATATGGGGGACCAGTAAAAAGAAAACAGAAAACTTTGGGGCCTGCAGAGAGGTGCTAACTTTATAATTTTTCCAAGAAAGTATGTGAAAAGAAAGTCCTCCAGGTATCATCCAGTATTTGAACACTATTCTTCCCCCACACAAGGAAGAATCCTAGAATAAAGACCAGTCTACCAATTAAATAAAGGCAGTTTTTAAAATCATCAGTTCCATAGTCTTGATTTTTTTTTGTTTTTTGGTCCGCCCCCCAATTTGCGTCATGCATAACAAAGCCTCTGCTGGAATCTGTGATTTGGGAATCTCACAGGTGGAAAGAACAAGGGCTAGTGAAGCAGGAAGTGCAGGACTCAGTGCCCGGAGAGGAACTTCTGGTGGCTGCCAGCTCCCCAGTTCCTGGTCAGCACTTAACAGGTGTCTGCCTGTGGTCCCTGTGGTCAGGAGGGCTGAACCGAGTAGACAACTCAGGGAACAGCCCCACTTGGCCTATGCATGGGCGCTGCCCTGACCCTGTGCTACGGCCTGTCCAGCCTGAAGTCTGGCTCTGTGCTTTGGAAAGGTGTTTTTTTTTTCTTTCTTTCCTTTCTTCCATGCTCCAGTGTTAGCTGAATTGGTTATATATAGAGCTTAGAATTGAAATGTTGCTGCACGGAGGCACCTTACACACCAAGGATGAAAAGTGTTACAGAAAAGGCCATGACAAAAGAGCATCTACGCTTTGACGAAGTTGGGATTATTTATGTGCTGTCTGTTACCTATCAGGGTTGCCCAGACTTTTGTTTTACTAGCCTCGAAGTAGCGTGGTATATAGAATGGTTTCTTTCTCTTTAAACGTTTTTTTTATATCGTGGTACAGTATATGTAAGAGTTGCCATTTTCACCATTTAAAACCTACAATTTAGTGCATTAAGTACAATGTTATACATTATATCAAGATCTACTTTCCATTTCCAGAGCTTTTATCTTCCCAAATAGAAACTCTGGCTTGTTTCACTTAGCATGTTTTCAAAATTTATCTGTGTTACAGCATGTATCAGTACTTCATTCCTTTGTGTGGTTGGATATTTTATTATATGTATGTATCACATATTGTTCATTCCATTTATCTGTTGGTGGACACTTGGGTGGTTTCCACCATTTGGCTATTGTGAACAGTGCTGCTATTAGTGTATAAGTATCTAAGTCTTTGCTTTCATTTCTTTGGGGTATATACCTAGGAGCGGCATTGCTGGATCATATAATGAACAACTGCCAGACTTTTATGTAGCAGCTGCACCATTTTACATTCCCACTTAAAACAACAACAACAAGTTTTTTTAAACAACAAAAGGCACTTTTATTTGTGAAGCTAAAATTGGTTGGGCATATGCACATTACCTCATTTTTATTCCATAAAATCTTGAAAATCTTTCCTTCTCTTCGCCTGTTTCTGTCTTGGATTTAAAGCACCTGAGGTGGAGTGGGCGTCTCACTCCCACCTCTGTTAGGCCCCATAGGAGTGTGAAGGACTAGGAGAGCACACTTTTCTTGGGAACGGTTACTCGATAGGTGGGTTTAAGGAGGGCACTACTACAGCTTTCTGCTCAGTGGAACACCTTAGTTTGAATGTCTCATCAAAATCAGCATTGGTCTTATGTTATGTGTAACTTTGTGTGAAATTGTAAACCTGGCAGGTGAACTTCTATGTTTCATATTGTGCTAACATATGGACCCTTTTTTCCCCTCTTTTGAAATCAGTGAAGGAGAACGACCTACTCAGAATGAGAAGAGGAAGGAGAAAAACATAAAGAGAGGAGGCAATCGCTTTGAGCCATATGCCAATCCAACCAAAAGATACAGAGCCTTCATTACAAACATACCTTTTGATGTGAAATGGCAGTCACTTAAAGACCTGGTTAAAGAAAAAGGTAATGGTACTGGTGGTTGAGTAGGGTAAGAAGGTTGGTGTGTCATCTTTTATGTGGCTAATTCCTTGGTTATTTTTTGTCAGTGGAAGCTGTTCTGGGTAGAGCATGTGTTCTGTCCAGGCTTGAGAGTTATGTTCCCCTACCCACCCTACTTTTTTTTTTTTTTTTTTTTTTTTTTGGTGGTCATGCACCTGTGTGTCATACAGGGTGGTTTATGGTCCTTTGGCCTATAAATGATCTTATTGGCTTAATATGGTTAATAGGGCTTCATTTAAGCTTGAAAGGAGCCTCTTTGTGTTAAGGGAATATTTAGAATTTTTCATGTTAGATGGGAGAGGTTTTGCCTTTTTCTCGTGCTCTCTCTCTCTTTTTTATTTTATTTTTTTGATTTTAGCTTTTAAATTCCTCTGGGAAGGTAGTTTGTTTAAATTTCGTGGATGTCTTCCTGGGACCAAAATTTGGTAGCTGGAACTTGTGCTGTTCAGATTCTAAATTATAAAACATTAGCTTGTGTTTAATTTGTTAGGCTGTTTTCCCCTGGGGAAAAACACTTAGATTGGCCATTGGAGAGCTCAAAATAAGGCATGTGCTGTGTAATGCAGTGTCTTCAGGTGCACATTTGTCACAGCGCAGGTGTCCAAATTCCGGCCTAGGGCCAGGAAGCAATGGAAGCTCTGCTGCCACCAGGAGGTCTGAGGAGGTTGGTTGCCTCTACGGTCCTCTGCCTTACCCCCTGCACACACCAGGTGTGTCCTCTGTTTTCCAAACTCTTGTTCTGTTTCTTCTGTCTTCCTTTCTTTCCTGATTCTTGGGCCTGCTGGTGGCACTCAGGGCTAAAGAGATCGCTCAGCCCTGGTTTACAAAACTGTTGATAGAGAACAATTTGTCTAATGTCTCCAGGTCTCCCCTTACCCCCACTCCCAAAGGAAACTTAGATTCAAATTAATCTTAAATAGACTCTTTTTGAAGGACTAAAAGGTATTGGTTTTTTTTGGAGCATTCACAATGAAAAGAGATTTGAGATTGATTTGTCAAATGATTAACATTTCAGTGACAGACAGAGATACCACTTGGATAGGCCATTTTGGTATGTGTACTGGTGCTCCCAGCATTGGGTTTTGAAAATATGAATGGTCCACTGCCATCATTGTCCCATCTCTTGATTCGACCATGACATGCCAGAAGCACTAGGCACCGTGAGCCTCTCTGTACAGTTATGTATGCTGCTCCCATGTAGTACTTCTCCAGATAACATGGATGGAAAATGTTTTGGTGTGAGTTTTGTTTTCCTGCCTTGATCAGCCAAATCATTCCTGCCAATGCTCCTAGGGCAAGAGTGAAGTTTCTTCTTTTTGTCTGAAGGGCGTGTCATGTGGCATCCCAGATTCAGTGTTCTTGGTTTTTGGGACTGCTGCTTCAATACAAGCTTAGAATTTCTGTACAGTAAAGTTGGGTCTCATTCGAATTAGTTTTTGGAATAAACCCCAAATTTGTGTTCTTGTGATTTGGTTGAACCACTGAATCGATACTTCCATTGATAATAAGGTATAGTAGTTCCAAGAACCAGGAATGTGGCTTTGAAAATGCAGCATTTTGTAAGAGATTGCAGGCCAAATTATTTTTTCATTTTTAGGAGTGTGTGAACCAGTTTTGGGACATGATGGATAAAGTAGGTGACATTTTTACTGCTTTACCATTCAGTAATTCAGTTTTGGAAGCCTTAAAGCTGGTAGCAGCAGCCGCCGCCATGACGTTTCTGGATGTAGAAGCAGTTCACCTCAATTTCCTATTTTGAACTGTATTAAGTGTGGAGCCAGACTGGTGGTTTATTCGGATACTTCCAAACTGGTTCTCATATTCCCACGGCATACTGCTACGAATGCCCTGGCTCAGCCCTTTCAGTGTATTTTTGGTGGTGTAATTTAGAATTACAGGTGTGCAGTAAATCAGTTATTTTAAACAAACCTTAAAATGTTCTTGCTTAGAGCTCCCCTCTACAGGTTAATTTACTTTTCTGTTTAATTAAATTATTAACTGTTGGACTGTGGGTAAAGAGATTCATAAGAGAAAGATAATCTTTTTTTATGGCAATGCTTATATCATTCAGTATGTGAAGTCTTAACAAAATGTATTGTGTACATACATATGACTCCTTAAGAAATGTTCTTAGCCTTTTTATTATGAGGTTTTCAAAATAGATTTTTATTCACGTCTTGGTATACCAAAGGATAAATTTAAATGGTTATTTGGAATCTGAAATACTTGAAGTCTGTTGTAAATAACTTTTAAAGTTTTTGAAGACTTGTTATTGCATAGGGAAAAAAATTACTGATACAGGCACTTTATACCCTAAAAGCATTGGTCTCAAAATAATATCTAGAGTGGAGAAAGCAGAGTTGGGCTGTCATAATCCCGCCACTCTTTATCAGCCTGCATTTTAAGAGTCTGTATCTCTGATGACATTGTCCTGTTTCAGAAAACAGTGGTCTGAGAATTAGAATTGTTTGTCCTCGACTTATTATTTTTTATTTTTTTAGAGGGGAAGGGAGGGAGAAAGAGAGGGAGAGAAACACCAATGTGTGGTTACCTCTTGCGTACCCCCTGCTGGGGACCTGGCCCACAACCCAGGCATGTGCCCTGACTGGGGGATCGAACTGGTGACCTTTTGGTTTGCAGACCAGTGCTCAATCCACTGAGCTACACCAGTCAGGGCCCGACTTATTTTTTAATTAATTGTTATAAAGGAGTGAGAGAAAGACATCCGTTTGTCATTCTATCCATTTATACATTCATTGACTAATTTTTTTTTTTAAGATTTTATTTTATTTTTTAGACAGAGGGGAAGGGAGGGAGAAAGAGAGGGAGAGAAACATTAATGTGTGGTAGCCTTTCGCGTGCCCCCTACTGGGGACCTGGCCTGCAACCCAGGCATGTGCCCTGACTGGGGAATGGAACCAGCGACCCTTTGGTTCACAGGCCGATGCTCAGTCTACTGAGCTACACCAGCCAGGACTGGCTGATTGTTTTTAAAATTTATTTTTTTAAAGAGATAAGGAAAGGAAGGAGAAAAGAGGGAGAGAAAACATCTATGTGAGAGAGAAACATTGATCCATTGCCCTTTGTATGTGCCCTAACGGGGACTGAATCGGCAGTTTTTCGCAGGACGCCCAACCAGTTGAGCCAGTCAGGGCTCATTGGTTGATTCTTGTATATGTCCTGGTCAGGGAGCAAGTCTGCAGCTTTGGTATGTCTGGATAATACTAATCAACTGAGCTATCTGGCCAGGGCTCTGTTTGTCCTCTACTTAGAGATCTGAATAATGTTATGTCATTGCAGCATGGCCTAACTGCTACTTCTCAGAATTAAGGTGGTAGCTCCGAGGTGGTAGGACAGGAGCTTTTCTGAGGCTGCTAATTAACCTTTTTTTTTTAATTAACAGAAAAAAATTTTAATCCTCACCTGAGGATATATCTTCCCCCTCCACCCACCCAAGGATATATTTTGATTTGATTTTATCTCTTTAGAGCGAGGGGTGGGGGTTGGAGACACTGATTGGCTGCCTCCTATATGCACCCTGACCCAGAATTCAACTGGCAACCTTTTAGTGTACAGGAGGATGCTCCAACCAACTGACCCACCCAGCCAGAACCTAATCATTAATCATGCCCTCAGGCACCACTCTTTAATTCCCCATCTTTCTCCTCCTTGGACACCAAGTGTATTTTATATAGTCTTTGTCTTTAATTTTATTATTTAACAACATTCACATATGTGAACTGGTCACTTTTTCTCTGGCTTTTTCAAAACTCTGATGGGATCACAAAGCTTGTTTACTGTCCAGCCTTTTTTGGTGGCACTATCATGAAATCAGCGTTGCTCAGGGTTTTTTTTTTGTTTTTGTTTTTGTTTTTAAGTCCTTACCTGAGAATGTTTTTTTCATTGCCAAGAGTGAGACAGAGACAGAAGCAGACAGACAGATAGACATCGATTGGTTGCTTTCTGTGTGCTCCCAGACCAGGGATTGAGCCCACAACCTAGGTATGTGCTTTGACCAGGAATTGAACCTGCAGCCTTTCTGTTATGGGATTATGCTCCAACCAACTGAGCCACACCTGGCCAGGGCGCAGCATTGCTGATTTTTAAAGAGAAAATTATGTATTCAGAGCTTTGTTGTTCTGAGTCGACCTGCTTTATAGCTCATCCCCATAATAGCAGTTAGGAACATGAATCAAAGAGTTTCATAGCCTTTAAAATTGAATGCCCTCTTTCCTGGAACTTTCCTCTTCCTATTCTCAGTGTCCGGATGGGACATGGGAAAGGTTTCTGTTGTCCTTCCTCTTGACCGTGCTTATTTTTTAACAGAGATAACTGCATGGAAAAACGTGGCAGCTTTGCAAACTGAATTGTTACTGGGTTGAAAAAACTTAAGAGCCAATGTAATACGAAATTTGGAGATTACCAAACCAAGTTTGAGTGACTTAACAGTCTTGCAGCTACCTAATTTTCATCACTTAACATCTGTTGGGATATACGTCTTGAAGTTTTTGTCCATAAAGGTTGGGCAAAAAAGTATAAAGTTTCTGTGAACAAAAGGTGGCCTTGGGTATTTTAAACTTTAGTTGTGTTGTGCTGCATTCCTGGGAAGTACTGTGTGGATGAAGAAAGCTTGGTGTGGGGCTACATGTTCTCTTGGCCTAACCCGAGAACCCACAGCACTGAGGCAGGACTGAGCTGCCGCAGCAGTTACTAAGCACAGAGCACATTGTGGAGAAGAAAGGAAGGTCAGTGACCTAGTTTACTTCAGTCCATCCCAAGTTCAGCAGCAGTCAGGTATTTTTTTTTGTAAGCAAAGATTTCTTTAAGCAGGTAAGCCTTCTCTTTATTTAATGCATCAGTTTAGGACAGGTAAATTTTGAATTCCAACGGACAGAAAACCAAGACCCAGAGGGCATGTGTAGTACAGTAGAAGGTCTCCAGTGGCTTTTGGAGATAATCTTCATGGTGGGTCTGTGGAACACAATTTATTTTCAATTTCAGAAAAATCCCTACCCAGTCTATTTGGTTCCTTCAGATTTTCCTTTGTCGGAAGTCCAACCTGCATTTTGAAAAGGCCTGTTAATACTAAGACATTCTTCCCTGTGGGTACTTGGGTTAACCCCCAATAGTGCAGCCTCCCTGGCTTCCTTGGTGGCCTTTGGTCTAGTTAGAGAGGCAGTGCTCTCCTGCTGTCAGCAGAGTCAGGCCGTAGATTAAGTATCTACGTGTGGAATAATTATTTTGCCATGTATGTATTAAAGAAACAAGCCACATATATAAACAAGCTATATATAAAAACAAGCTATATGTAAGCTTGTATATATTAAACAAGCTTTCCAGATTTAAATACGTGTTTATTCTGTGCATCTCTCCTTTAGAGTGGCTACCTTATTATGAAGTGAAAACAGTTGATAACTTGCCCTGCTTTTGTGTCAGCCCCTCCCCCTGACCCTTTTAAATTATAGACTTTTTTACATGTGAATTCTCTTCAGTGACTTGGGCCTCTCTACTCCATTTTTTGGGTCCATTTCAGACATGAGAAGTAAATGAGAGCACAGAAACAAGTATTTTTTGTGGTAAAAATATATGCAGAAGTGTTAAATCAGTAGCTTCAATGACTGCCTGGATTTTGGGGGGCGGGCAGGGAGGTTACTCATCTACTCAACCTCCTGATGCCTTTTATTCTTGATATATGTAATAGTTCTTTGTTCTTGTCACTTCAAATTTTTTTTCTTTTCTTGAGGCAATATTTTTAATAATCCACCTAAATGTTGGTTAAAATGATTTCTTGGAGCATTTTAAAATAAAGGTAGTGATAACATTTGTCATTATTAGGCTTTTCAAAGTCTTGGTTTTTTCTTCGTAGACATTTTGATGTTTAAGCTACAACAGAATTTGTCTCAGCAATCTCCTCTTGGGATTCCATCCATGTTCAAAGGGGAGAGGGGAACAACAGTAGTTTCCATTAATACCTGCGAGTGCCATTTCTGTGACACTGTTGGCTGCTGCCAGGCTGTGAACTCTGCCTCCCAGTCCCAGCTGTGCTCTGGTTGGCTGGCTCATTTAAACTTTATTTCATTGACTGTGACCAGATTGATACTTGGCAAATTTTGTCTTCGAAGTTTTGTTGATCATGTACTGACTACTAAACAGGTGTTGCTTTATTTAATATTTAGAACTAAAAGAGAAGCAGTCTTTTACAGGCTTTCTCATTTTCCTGTAAGGAAGCATGAATCAGCAACTGTTGCAGATCCTGTGACACGGATTTGCTCACATCCCTGAATGGATGAGGTCTCCCAGGGTCCAGGTCAGGATTTAGGGAGGAGCATGGTTACTACTGATGATCCTTGGGGGCAGCACTACCCACGTTAGAGCCACAGTGACTGCCTCACTTACGGCCAGTTTGAGAGGAGGGAGGGTTAGTTAAATGTAAATTTTGTTTTTACTGAACTATACCATTTGGGGGGGAGAAGAGGGAACACATTAAGCAAATTTTTGGTGTGGAGGATTGAACGTTGGATGTGTGCCTTTACTATAATGTTAAGTGTGAAAAGTCCTGATTTTTAAGCCTGGCTTTTGTTAAAATGGTTATGACCGTGGAAAAAAGTTTGATTGGGACTTACTTGGTTTCTAGGTTGCAGCGCCATCTTTTTGATAAAGTATCTTTACGAGCACAGTCTAGAAACTGTCCAAATGCAATAGTATTTGAATTTTGACAAGAGTTAGATATTGTGATTCTTTTATTTATTAAGGTTATTAGGCAGTAGTCACAGTCACAGATCACAGGAAATAAACTGGAGTTCTCTTCACTGTCTTGATATTACTTGGCATTTTCATTTAAGTGGAGACAAGGGCTGTTGGTCCTCAGATGGCTGCTGCTGTTGAAGTAAATGGCTCTTAACATGGCTTTGGGAAAGAACACAACTTTTTGGAATTGCTTTACTTTTGAATGGGTAGATAAAGCAAATTTGTATGACTGTCTCTTGTCTGTGATTATTTTTCAGTTTGCCTCTCAGGAGTGTGTACTCCATGTTAAACTTACCAGTTGTTCCTGTTTCCTTTCTTCATCTCTCTACTGATTTTCCTTCCTGTTTTGTGTAAAGTGCTGGTTTGGTTCACATTTCAGGAAAGGGCAAGGAAGGCAAGGCTGCAGACTTAAACTTTGAACACTTGGCCTTCTTGCTTTCAACTGCCATGCAGATCTATTACTAATAAGTAAGCCTTTCAAATTGTTAAATTTATTTAAAAATAATTTTATATTTAAATAATCTCCTTGCAATATTAATTTTTAAATCCTATAATTTTAATATTCTTAGAACAAAAGAGTTAAAATAGGCAGGACTTGATGAGGCCATCCATTAAGGAGGGTTATTTTTACCCTTGTACTGCTAAATCAAACTAAGTTGGAGAAGACTTGACCATCATAAATAACCCTTTAAAAAAGAAGGATATTTCTGAGAACAAAAGCTCTTTCTTGGCTTAGGAGATGCTGCATAGAGATTGTTTTTTCTGAGTTAAGGCTTTAAATTTCTGCGTTCTGTGTGCCATCTTCAAGTTCAGCAGCCATTTTAACAGTTTACTTGATGGGCTTTAACATCTGGTCATGGTGGTCATGAATTGGCAATCCAAACCTTGAGGAAAATCTGCAGACTCTTGAAATGCTTTGTTTTTTTTCCCCTTTGTGTAGATTAGAATCAAGTGAGTCCTTTTAATTGTTTAGATGCAAACTGAGCTCTTTTAAAGGGAACTTTGAGAAAGCAACAGGAATAAGCCTGGCTTAATTCACTGAAGAGAATACAGATGCTGCTCTGGTTTTGTGATTGGTTGTTCAAACATCACTACTTCTGACCGTTGTCGTGCCCAGTGCTGTGTGCAGGACCAGCTACAGAATTTGTGGGGTGTAGTGCAAAATGAAAATATGGGCCCCTTGTTTAAAAATTGGGAATTTCAAGACCCCACCGCAACAGCATTAGACCAAGCACGTGGCCCTCCTGAGTGCAAGGCCCTGTGCTGTTATACAGGTTGCCCACCCATGTAGCCAGCAACACCATGTGTATGCCTTTGAGCATATATACATCCCTTGATTTAGTATTTGAGCCAAGCTTAGCGTCAGGCACCGCAATTTGTGTGCCATTTACCTCCTTTCACCAGTAAGAGTGTATGTGTAGAACTTTTCCTCCCTTCCCCCAAAAAGTGAATCATGCAGACTTCTTTCCTATAGATTTGGATTGCCTCTAGTCATGAATGAGAGTCCAGACAGGGAAATTGATATGGAAATCTGTGGAAATAGTTTGTTTGTGGTGGGAGGATCATCAAGGACATATTGTTAATGAGTTTCACCTACTTTACTGCACACCTGTAATGCCTAGTTCTGTGGTTTAGAGAATATGGAGTGTTTCTGGGCTTTCTTATAAGGCAGAGGCTCCATACAAGGTTGCTGATGATTGTTCTAAATTCCCATTGTTTTCTTGGCTTTTCTCCCTTGGTTTATGTGTCGTCTGGAAACTGATTTGTAGTTGGTGAGGTAACATACGTGGAGCTCTTAATGGACGCTGAAGGAAAGTCAAGGGTAAGTGTCTGAGAGAATTTCTTCTGTGGATTTACTACATGAAAAATGTAACTGTATGGTGGCGTGGAATCGAATGAAATCAGGAAGGCAGTGAGTGCTCATGTTATAGTAGCCATGTTTGATTTTGCCAAACATTCGAGTGGGGTGGGAAGGGATTTGCAAATGGGAGTCCCGCTTTTCCAAATGGCTGGCCAAAGAGCTTTTTGGTATTCTGTTTGGATGCCCAATTTTGATAACTGGGGACCAATCGTAGCATTGTCTCTTTGTTAACAGAGGAATTGGCTGTGTGTGAATTATGCATGGAATTTTAGTGGTGGTATATTAATGTAAAACGTGTGTTCTTGTCTAGAAAATGTTATTCTTGGTTGTTTGCTGAATTTGAAAGTTGCGTGAACCAAAGATTACGAAAAGTTGCCTTTGTGCCAGTAAATTGTAAAACAAATATTTTAAACCTGAACGTTTAAAATTGGCCTAGTATAAAGAGCAAAATAAACTATTTTCTGTCGTGCAATAGAATGGCTTAGAATAATCAAAAGGATGAGCTCAATTTATGGAAGGGATGGATTTAGGAGGAGTACGATAAGGAATTGATTGAGTACAAAGGGAAGCAGATCTAAAGTTTGTGTGATTTTTTTTTTTTTTTTTTTTTGAGAACCTGAATTTAGGTCTGCTTTTTATAACTTCAGCAGCTGTAGTGCAGTGCTGGTAATGTGCAGGAAAATGAGATAATGAGGAGCCCAGCTTTTAATAAGGAAGGCTAGGCAAGACACTTCTTCAGCTTCCTCTTAGAAGGGTTGATTAAAAAACAAACAAACAAAAAATACCTTTGTTAACATACATCATTTTTATACCTGTCATTGTTATTTACTATTTTTTTCTTTTCTTTTTCCCCCCTTTCCTTGCTCTTCTGATTGGTCTGTGGCCTCTTCCAAAGGGATGTGCGTAAGTATTGTCTAGTTACTTATTATCAATTGAACCCTCTCAGTTGCAGAACTGGTTTCACTCATTTTCTTTTGACTGTTTATAGTGTTGTTGAATTCAAGATGGAAGAGAGCATGAAAAAAGCTGCTGAAGTTCTAAACAAGCATAGTCTGAGTGGAAGACCACTGAAAGTCAAAGAAGTAAGCTCTTGAAACACTGGATATCGTTTGTAATTGTGTAGTCATCCCATTTGGAGTTAGGAAAAGACAAAAATAGTCCTGGACTATGTTTTATGGAACAGACCAACCTGTTTTTAATGAAGAAGGTCAGTCACAGGCTTCAGTAGTCACTCCTATAAGAAGTTTGAATTAGTGGCAGAGTATATCCTGAGCAACTGTTGTGTTTTCTCAGAGGCACTCACACTGAACCTGTGGTTTTCTATTGTTTTTAAAGGGGTCTGTACTTGCAGTTTTACTCAGTTTGGCCCCTCTTCTTGACCCACCTTTTTTCTTTTTTCTTTTTTTTACACTCTTGTTGTTATCCTATTTCTTAAAAAAGTTTTTCTGTGTTTATTTTTAGAGAGAGGTAGAAGGGAGGAGAAAAAGAGGGAGAGAAACATTGATCAGCTACCTTTTGCACACCCCGAACGAGGGACATGGCCCACAACTTAGGCATGTGCCCTGACCTGACTGGGAATCTAACTGTTGACCTTTCAGTTTGTAGGACGACACCTAATCCACTGAGCCACACTGGTCAGGGCTCACTGTTCCGGTTTTTGTTTTTTTTTAATTGTCTCTTTAAAATTGAGTTTGTCATGACTCAAATCTTCTTTCATATCTAATCCAAATCAAATACCTTCTCTCCTTCAAAGAAGAGAAAGGTTTTTTGTCCCTCGACTTACTTTTACCCGTTCTTCTTGGAGGAAGATCAGTATATTCAGAGGTCAGGGAGGAAAGTATTGTAGGGTTGTTCTCTTGTGTGTTGAAGGTATGATACATGAAAGGGCAGAGTTCAAGAATAGTGTCAATACCAGAACTTCACAAACCTGTCCAGACTTTATGCAGGAGTCAGACGCCTGAATAACGTGAAGGATGGAGTACCTTGGTGATCTGGAACTGTGTTTTCAAACTTTTGGAAAAATCACTGATGGGGTTTGCAGGAATTACAAAACCCCATGGAATTAGTAAGCCCGTGAAGATCTTACTTAAATCTGGAAGTTCTACATTATGTCAACACTCCAACCATCCTCTCTTTTATTTTATTTTTTACTTAGTTCATTTGCAAGCTAAATTTTACACCCTGTCTTTCTTCCTTGTTCCTTTAACTGGGATTCTTTCTGGCCTGGTGGTTTGTTAATTTGAATTTCTTATTTTAGATTTTGAGAAATGCTTTCTAAACAGCCTCTCAATTTCTGAAATTTTGGGAATATCACTGTGCAAGCATGGTTTTAGTTGTCACTGGGTCAGTAACACTTTTTTGCTCGTTTTAGGATCCTGATGGTGAACATGCCAGGAGAGCAATGCAAAAGGTGATGGCTACGACTGGTGGGATGGGTATGGGACCAGGTGGCCCAGGAATGATTAATATCCCACCCAGTATCCTAAATAATCCTAACATCCCAAATGAGATTATCCATGCATTACAGGCTGGAAGACTTGGAAGCACAGTATTTGTAGCAAACGTAAGTAAACGAAACAGTGTCTGAAGTAGAAAAAAAATCAACTTTATGAAATAATCTCATCTATGTGTTATAAAAGTAGATTTGATATTTGAAAAGAAAAACTTGAGAGGGTTATGTTATCTTCTTGATCTATTTTTAAAAATCAGCCTTGGGGTTGGGCTTGTTCCCCAATGACCACTGCAGTTGTAAGTCACAGGTTTGACTGTGGTCCCGTGGGTCTGTGTTTACCAAGTTTTACTAGTATTTATAAAAGTGGTGGCTGATCCTGCATTCTTGGTGGGTTTATCTAGGTCCAACGTGAAAAAGTTTCTGAGCAGAGATTATATACCGACACTTCCCTCTTGTGTCTGGGATAAATGGTAATGCTTTTAGTTGCAAAAGAAATATTTTTGAAAGAAAGTGGGTAGGGGAGAATGATGATAAACTCTTGAGGAACAGTTATTTTTCTAATACTCAGATATAAGCATCATGAATGTATGTGGTGACTTAAACTGTTCTTTCAGAGAAAAGAGACTAAATGGCAGCTAAGGCCAGCTTTCTAATCTACGTGAACAGTTCCACTGCAGTTCATAATTTTTTGTGACATATTTTTCTAATGGTTGTTGCAGTCAAAGCATGTTGCATGCATGTAATAAAAGTCTTGTTCTTCTTAAGATGTTGCATTGAGATTTTCTTCCCCCTTCTCTTAATTAGCTGGATTATAAAGTTGGCTGGAAGAAACTGAAGGAAGTTTTTAGTATGGCTGGTGTGGTGGTCCGGGCAGACATTCTTGAGGATAAAGATGGAAAAAGTCGTGGAATAGGCACTGTTACTTTTGAACAGTCCATTGAAGCTGTGCAAGCCATATGTATCCTTTTACTGAAATTTACCTCTTGGTGCATGTTCCTCTAACTGTTGTATTAGTAATGTAGGTTTGCGTGCGGAAGTGGTAACTTTGTACCACTACTTCTTGAGTGACTAGAGGAATACATTTCTGTGGAATGTGAAAATTTCTGGGATGGAATTGATTTAGCCTTGCGTACATAGAAGGGCTGGTTAGAAAGTAGGCACAGTCCCATGAGTGGTCTTTTTCTGTGATATCTTTTTAGAGGAGTCTGGTTTGAAGGGAAGGGGGGGAGTCCAAATAATGTGCCACTGGAGAGAAATTTAATTATTTCATATGTAAGCCTTTGCAGGGCCCTATCTCTCTAGTGGATTAACATAATTCTAGAAGCAGCACTTACCTGTTGTCCTAGGCTACTTACCCTAGAGTTACATTTTTGTTGCCATAGTGGAGAATACCACACAGGAACACAGTCACTAAATTCAGGCAAGACTTACTGAGTTTTTTGCCCCGAAAACCTGGTACTTCAAAAATGTTAGCTTACCTGGCCCATTGGACACACACAGAAAACTGATGCCAGTGCTAAGAGGATGGTTTGGTGAAAAGTATAAGTCTGTATGAATGAAGCCTCGCACCTAAGGTGTAAGCTGAGGTTTAACTTCTTTTTCCCCCTTGAACTTTATTTATCTTTCCTTTTATGCTGACTTGAGAACTAAATACAAATACTTGAAATGTAATGAGGAATCAAAACTGCTGATAAATTCATTGTTTAGAGGGACTGGTAGCAGTTGGATTATTTTTCTCTTATTTCTCTCTTGCAATGCATGTTTTTAGAATCGTGAGCAATAGCCTTAATTGTAATACCAGCTATGTTTAATGGCCAACTGCTATTTGATAGACCAATGCATGTGAAAATGGTAAGTTAATGGGATATCTTTCTCCAAAGTATACTCAAAATAAGTCTGGCAGAAACATGGGATTATTTCGAGTGCACATATAGCCATTATTTATGGATCAGTCTAAGACAGTGATATTCAACTAGTGGGCCACAGACTAAAAAAAACAATACCTGATGATAATTGAATTTATTAGGGTGACATTGGTTAATAAAAGTGTAGGTTTCAGGTGTATAAATCTGTACTAAATCATCTAATACCTGACTATTTAGTCAGGGACACCAAACACTTTTCCCATAGTCTGTCAAATCAAAAACTGACAACAGTGCCCTGACCAGTGTGTTTCAGTTGGTTGGGCGTTGTCCTACAAAGCAAAAGGTCACCAGTTTGATTCCTAGTCAGGGCACATGCCTGGGTTGTGGGTTGGGTCCCGGTAGGGACGTGTATGAGGAGAGGCATCCGATCTGATTGATCTTTTCTCTCTCACATGGGTGTTTCTCTCCCTCTCTTTCTCCCTCCCTACCCCTTTCTCTAAAAATAAAGAAATAAAAATTTTTTTTTTTTTTAAATAACAGCCAACACAGTAATAGCCGTCTGGTGTGAATGGATCAAAATTGTACCTTTTTTTTTTGGTCAGATTGGCAAAAAATATGTTTTCTGGTGTGCCACAGAATTGTAGTAATTAGTTTATATATGCCACGAGATGAAAAAGGTTGAAAATCGCTGGTCCAAGTTAAATAGGGCATGGCTGTGGTGAGCACATTTATGACAGCCTACGCAGCTCTCACTTCAGATATGTTTTTCATTGCACAGTTGGCTGATTGGCATGGTCAGTTGAGTATCCTGCTTGAGCAGGCGATCAATTTCAAAGAGCGGTTATATACCCGGGTTTCCAGTTTTCAGTATGTTTAGTTAGGATCATACCTACTGTGAACCTAATTAAGTCTTTGGTTTAGACAGCCTTTAAAGTTCTGTTGAAGTGCTTCATTATAAACTTCGGCCCTGCTATGACTGTGCCAAAGATAACACTTAATACCAGCATGGCTGGAACATGGTGAGGGCAATGTAGTTAGCACTCACATTCAGGAAGAAGCTAAAAGGAACTGTAAAGGAATATTCAGTTTTTAAAAAATAATTGCTTCATGTCATTTAAAAGTCAGAAAGTGTGAGAGAGTCTTGCTCTTGCTTCATGCCCAGATCTTGCCCACCCCCCACAGTAAATGCATGACTATATATTGTAATACTTCCTGCTTTACACAAAAGCTATCATGAAATCTCCCATACTCCTTTGGATACTTGCATGGTATTCCATGGCAAAGGAGTATTATCGTAATATATCAAACTAGTCCTCTGTTGATAGGAGTCATTTCTGCCTTTTGCTGTTGCAGACAGTCTTCTCTTTCTCTTTCAGGATGAGAGGGCCTTACCAAAGGGAGATTTTTTCCCTCCTGAGCGTCCACAACAACTTCCCCGTAAGTATCTCAATTATTATGGCTGAGGTTTTGAATTTGATTTATACTAACCAGAAAACTACAGTTACTCTTGAACTTGTGCCATGTTATTCTGTAGTACACTTGACCATTCTTGAGGGAAGAGTTCAAAAGGGTTTTTCTATTGTAAATTTTTTTCAGGGTGAAAACTAAACAGAGATTTACAGTTCAGCAAGGGTTATTAGGGTTACTTTGTGGTGAGGCAGGCCGGCTGTCCAGGATGTAGAGGACGTAGTTGGGCATTTTAAAAAGTGTCCTGGTGGGAGTAAAGAACCCGAAACTGCAAAGGGAATTAAAGCTAGGCTGCACTTGGGTCCAGAAAAATTGTCACCGTATGGCCTAGTAGTTCTACTCCTAGGTACACTCTGGGAGAACTAAAAACTTACATCCACACAGAACTCATACACAGATGATGATGACAGCATGATTTTCAGCTGATGAGTGGATAGTAAGTACAATGGTAAATCAATGTAATGAAACATTACTCAGCCATAAAAAGGAATGAAGCACTGATATATGTTACAGCATGGATGAGACTTGATTCCAACCATGGGAAACATCTAAAACAGGTGGATCTGTAGGCAGAAAGTATATTAATGGTTTCCAGGGCTGGGGAAAGAAGTGGAGAGTGACTGCTAATGGGGATGGATTTTCTTTTTGGCATGATGTAACTACTCTGGAATTAGATGGTGGTGGTGATTGCATAACTCGGAATATACTAAAAGTCATTGAGGTGTGTACTTTAAATGCATGAATCTTAGATGCGAAGTGCAGCAGTCATAATTTTTATAGGGCTATTTGCAACATCCATATGAAAACCTGTGCTGTGATGGGGAAGGCTAGTTGATGGGTCTCCGCATAGGTAGTAATGGCACACATTAGTGAAGTGCACTGGGCACTCCGTCTGGCAAGCCCACAGGGTGAGCTGAGCCTGCTCACAGACAGCAGTGGGAATGAGAGCCTGTTGTAGCACGAAGGTTGGGGAATTATTGGCGCAGGCCAGGCTAGCTTGTGGGAAAAAGACTGTGGGGAGGATGGGGTAGGTGGGGGTGGGACCTGCTTTGTGCTGTGTTAGGGCAGACTTCCCACCACATAAGGCAGTTTGGGTGGGGCTGTTGCCAGTGCCTCCAGTGCAGGAGCAGTGCCTTAAGTTTGGGGCCCTCAGAGACTAGGACACTAGCTCTTGAGCGCCTTTGCAGTTTAGGATTATAGAAGCAGAATAGAGGCAGATGTTGAAGGGACGTTGATGGCTTCAAGAGTAGGAGATGGTTTATCTGTTGAAAGTTAACAATTATTGAAGGACTACGTTTCTTTGTCATAATCAATGTGATCACTTGCAGTGATTATACAGGTTCAGGGTGATGGCTCTTGTTGACATTAGGGGGCTGGGTGCTGTGTGGCAACTTTGGCAGGCACACAATGGACCCCAGGGAGCCCTTTATTTTTCGCTTTTGGTTTCTGAGCACATTTCAGAGGGTTGACTTGAAAGTCTTCAGTGCTTTGGGGAGTAAGTAACCTTGGTGATTTCTTGCTATTTCTGTGCAGTTTAAAAATGGATGTTAATCAGATTAAATAACTCTGGAACTCGGGGTTGTTTGGGTTTTTTTAAATTGAATTTATTGGGGCGACATTGGTTAATAAAATTATGCAGGTCTCAGGTGTACAGTGCTGATACATCATATGTATATTGACTGTGTGTTCACCTCTGCAAGCCAGGTCTCCTCCCATCACCATTTATCCATCCCATACCCTTTTCTGTCTCCCCCCACCTCCTTTTCTAATGAACTTTTTTTTTTTCCATTTAAAAACCACTTGCCTGGTCTTGGTTTAAGCCTCAGACTAGAGCGTTGCAAGTATCTTACACTATCTCAGGCCTTGGTGGCTATTTTGAGACCAGCCTGTATTCTTGGGTCCCTGTTTGTGGAGCATGGAGTTAAGGATAGGCTGGGTGTCCCTCTGGATTAAGAAGCTCTGGGTAGAGGATGGGTTCTGTAAACCCACTAACTTCATTGTTATTAAGGTTTTAATAACAGCAGAATCAGAATAGAGTATGCCCAGTGGCTAATTGGCTGGTTTATAACATTGGCTTTTCATGAGATAAGTACTTTGGGCTGCCAGGCTGGGAGGTAGAGGTGGGCATATTTGTGTGAGTTATTCATAGTTCTCTGTAACTCTCAAGTGAACTGATTTTTAGTTGCTCTTTTATACATATCATAAAGTTCAATCTGTAATTGCGTATGAAAGGTTATGCCTTAAAAAGGAGAACTCCCAAATGTACCAGTGTTGAGTTACGAATTAGACCTTGAGTTTGTTGGTGATGCTGGTGGGTGGTAATGGAGCATGACAGCTATGACTTTCTGCCTTTGAGGGGTCATGGCTTATTCTAAGTGGAATCTACATTCTGACTTTCTGTTTTCCTTTCAGATGGACTTGGTGGTATTGGCATGGGGTTAGGACCAGGAGGGCAACCTATTGATGCCAATCACCTGAATAAAGGCATTGGCATGGGAAACATAGGACCTGCAGGTGAGAATTACAGTGTTGCCTTGATTGAGGAAGTTAAAAGTTATACATAATTAAAATTATTAATTATTGGGATAATTGGACATTGAGTAATTCAAAAGGAATAAAGATGTAATTGGGACAGAATTCCCTCTTTATCTCTGATTCATTTTGGTAAAGGCAGTGTTTTGTGCTTTTTTCTGAGTTGAAGTTTGTTTGTAAAGCTATCATACCTTAGCGTTTTATCCTTCCTGACCTTCTGAGCAGAGATAGTTAGGCCATTTGATGAAAGGAGGCAAGCCAGAGAGTTGGTCTTGCTCAAGGTCACACTGGCAGTTAAGTGACACAGACTATGTCTCCTGACTGTGGGACCACAGCACTGCCATAGTCTATTACCAGACCCCCTTGGGCTCAGTCCTTGGTATTGACACGACTTCTAGAGGTAGGGGCATTGAGGCATACAAAAGCCGTGGGGGAAGCAGTATTGCATGACAGCGTAGCTCTTGTAGGCCACTGGACATGTGATGCACAGGGTCGTTTTTGTTCAAGAAGATAAGAAATAGCTAATGAATGAAAACTTGGAAGTGCAGAATAAACTTTAAACTTTGCTGTTTAGCATTTGCATTTCTCTGCAATGAGGCATTTCTATACTATTAAGATATATTTTATTTTTGTGACTTCAGACTTATGTATGTCTTTCTTGAAGTCCTTTGAATTGCAAGATGGGGTTCCCTGTACCCTGCTACTGTCGGTTCCATATATCCCCTGTCTTCCTCTCAGCTTAAACGAGCTGACCCCAGTGGCTTGGGCCATCACCTCAGATGGCTCTGCTGCCCTCACCAGTACACCCTCTTGCCTGGCATCTAAGAGGAATCCTGGGGTTGAAGGAGGGAAGCCTCAGTGTTTTTAGAACTGCTTTTTACTTAGAGAATTTTACCTTTCAAAGGGATTTTAAATTGACTTCTCCCTAAAATAAGCTTCTAGTGAGTGTTCCCTAGTCTGTACCTGATAATTAGATTTCATTTAAAAATTGTCTGCCTTGGTTATTTAATTAAACTATGTGGACCCTACAGAATTTCGAGACACATGGTGATGATTTTGTTAAAGGCTTAAATAGTTTTCCTGGAATGTGATTGTTTGACAATCTGTATAATAGAGCCCTTACTCCTCTTTTCCTGACAAAATATATTAGTAATCAGGGATATTTTGTACATCTGCTGGTTTAGAATTTCTTGTGTTTTTTAAGTTCAAAATGTTACTGCTTTGATGTAATTTTAGTTTGCATTGACTTTTTCTTTTTAAGGAATGGGAATGGAAGGCATAGGATTTGGAATAAATAAAATGGGAGGTAAGAAATTTAAAATGAAGTGCAAATGCAATTGCTTTTAGGTATGGTTTTCTCCCCGCTCCCTGCCTTCTTTCTCTTCTCTTAAGCCCTGCATGAAATTCTCACTTTCGCTTCCAAAAAGTTTTAGTCTTGAAATTACTTTCACCTGTCGATCCTTCCAGTGGGTGTCTTGGCTTTTGGTTCTGGCTTTCTCACTTACTGGCTCTGTGACCTTGGGCAAATCACTTCATCTCTCTGGGCCTGTCTTGCTTGTCTGTTTCTGGAGGGGGTGGATCAGATCAGATCAGCTCTTTGAGGGCAGTAGCTTCCCCCCCAACCCCCCAACCCCCCCAGCCCCACCCCCGCAAGTCCTTAAACTTTGATAAGTAAGTTTCTGGCAGGAAATAGAAAATGCCCAAGATGAAACTTGTAAAAACAGTTTTCTTTTCCTGATCAGTGCAAGCAACTCTCAGGGATGGTGCTGAAATGCAAATTCTCTTTCAGGCATGGAGGGGCCCTTTGGTGGTGGTATGGAAAACATGGGTCGATTTGGATCTGGGATGAACATGGGCAGAATAAACGGTAAGACAAGTGTTGCCTTCCTGCTTGCTCTTACCCTTTGCTGGCTGTTGGCTCTTGGGTGACCTTTAGGCAGCAGACCCATGTTAAATAAACGATTCTCCCCTTCTACTTTTCTACTGAATCAGATGCCTTCACATTGCCTTAAATGTCAGTAAAATCATAAATTTGTATTTCAGAAGCTATACTTAATGGAGGTGTTTATTCTCTTAGTCACTTAAACTCCTGAGATGTCCTGTGTTCTGAATCTTCCCTAATAATTTTCCAATAAAATTTTAAAGCTTTCTTACTGCCTGCAACACTAGGGAGCATCATGTAGACACATGTGTCTATGTTTTGCACATTTTAAAATGGTCTCCGAGTGTAAGGGATTAGTTTCTTTGGCGGTTTTGATATTGATGTCTCCCTTGGAGTGCTAGACTGATGAATTCTTGATCCTCTACTCTGATGACTCTTGTGAGCAGAGGCATTAATTTAGTTTCTATGTAATGCAAATTTTTGTGCATTATCATTTAAATCTTGTAGCCCTTCCAACCTCTTAACAAAAAATATAACGATAATATTAATTATAATAACAGTGTGTTATTTCAGTTAGTCCTTGCAAGAATCACATGATGTGTAGGTACTGTTATCCCCATTTCATCAGAAACTGAGGCCCAGAGTGACTTGTCTAAGGTCACATGGCTAATAATGGTGGGATATAGACCCAGGCTGTCTGGCTACAGAGTCTGGGTCTTAATATGCTTTGATATCCTGCCTTTTAGAATTGCCGGTGGCACTGGTGTCAGCGCCCCCCTCACCAGCAGGGCTGTTGAGCGTGCCCTGAGAAACTTGCAGTCTGTCTGTCTGAAATCCTCTGGGTGTGGTGGGCTCTGACCTCACCTGTGGGAATACTGTTCCCTTTATACACATAACTTCCTTGGAATGGGAAGTCATTAAAGATTTGGGGTTAAACCTATGTTTGCTGGTCTATAGTAATGGATAATGTGGAGATAGTATAGGACGGGCAGACATTAACTGTCAACTGGAAAAAGATATTCCTGATGAATAAACTTATTCTTTTTCATGGGGTACCTTGTGCTAGATGATGGGAAAAAGATGTAGGAAGGTCGTTATCACAAGTTAGGAATGAAGGGACAAAGGTCTGTGTTGACAGTGTTCTCTCAGGTTAGTCTGTGGTTTGTGTGCTCATTGGATTTTTAATAAAAATGAGAGTTGGAGAAGTCTGGCTTGATAAAGTGTTTACTCAGAACAGATAAGTCATTAGAAAGGGAATTTGGGTTGTTACTTTGAGTGGACTAATGTGATTTAGAAGTAGATGGGAATAGGGTGGGGGCTGTGCTGAGCCATCTGGACAAAGTCCTGGTGACCTGGCAGCTGGAATGGAGAAGTTACAGTCCTAAGCCTGGTGATTGGAGATTTAAAGTGCTGATTCTCACGGAGAGTCATAGTGGAGGATGTCTTAGGTTGTGTTCTTAGATGTTCTGAGATACCGATTGTGTGGGGTCAACTCTAGAGCCTTTGGGTGCTGGGTCCGAGGAAAATTCTGTTTTTCTTTTCTTTTTTTAAATTTTATTTTAGAGAGGACAGGGCCAGGGGGACATCTATTTGTTGTTCCATTTATCAATGCATTTATTGGTTGATTCTTGTATGTACCCTGACCAGGGATCAAACCCATAACCTTGGTGCATTGGGACGATGCTCTAACCAGCTGAGCTACCCATCCAGGGCAAAGAAAGTTTTAATCACTGGAAAAGGTTGAAGATGTTTCAGATTTAATTTAACGTTTAGTTGATGACCATAATGCGTATGTTATAGTCACAGGTGCTGACATTAGACTAATTAGAATTTAATCAGATTCTTGGAGTCATCCAATAGATGTCAGATCTTGATAGAATGGATATTTTAAAAATTTAATGAAAATATTATAACATAGCAAATAATGACTGATTTGATGCAGTATTTTGCAGTGAAATAAGAACTCTCTCCTAGAGTACTTTGGAGTTCACACAGGGCTTCTTGAACTCTTACGGTATGGTTGACAGTGGGGAAGATGAGTTCTGAGGCCTTTGGCAATGCCTTAATGCCTGCATATGACTCTCTTACTGAAGAGGGGTGGGTGCTGCCTTCTTCATGGACTTGTGACAAGGGCTAAAGGAGTGCCGCAGAGCTCCATCTGTTGCAATACCACTGAAAGAATTATTTTCTGCCCACTAGACATAGGCTTGCACCAGTTACGTAGTTGGGTTGATTCAGACTATGAGTGTAGAGTCTATCATTGCCAAAATCTGCTACATCTCCTTATTAATGTTAGTCTCCTTTCTTGTTAATGCTAGCTAGCCTCCTTCCACATCTCTAATAGACTTGTTTACTTCATTGAAAACAAAGATATAACCATTTTTTTGTTATGCAATAAAAGGTGTTAATTGTATAGCACTTGTTTACCCGATAGTTCTGGGAAGCAGGATTAGTGAACTAGATTTCCTCACCCTGGCCAGGTTGCTCATTTGGTTGGAGTGTCATCCCATATACCAAAAAGATTGTGGGTTTGGTCCCTGGTCAGGGCACATGTGACAGGCAGCTGATTGATGCTTCTCTCACATGGGTGTTTCTCTCCCCCTCTCCCTCTCTAAAAATGAATAAAACATAATTCTCTGGTGAGGATTAAGAAAATAAATAAAATTTTCAAGGACCTCTCAATATGGGAAGGAGAAAAAGGTTGTGATGTGCATCTTAAGTGTTGCTTTAGCTGAATGTATAAGAAGAGAAGTAGCCAGTGATAGGAGTCATGAAAGGCTTTCTCAAGCAGGCAACATCTGTGGTAGGGCTTTTCCCCACAGAAGGTAAGACCTATGTTTTTATTTTATTTTTTATTATTTTTTTGTTTTGTTTTTTAATTGCTTGAAGTTTATGATTACAGGTCAAAAGTTTTATTGTTTTAAAACACAGGTGAAACCCTGACTGGTGTGGCGAGGTGGGTTGGGTGTCGTCCCTCAGACCAAGAGGCTGCTCGTTTGATTCCTAGTCAGGGCACATGCCTGGGTTGTGGGTTAGGTCCCCTGTTGAGGGTGTGTGAAAGGCAACTGATCAATGTTTCTCTCCCTCTCCTTCTCCCTCCCTTCCCCTCTCTCTAACAATAAATAAAATATATTTTTTTAAAGGCATAGTAAAGAAATAAATGCTCCTGCTATCAGCATAGAAAAACCTAATGAAGGGATCCAGACTCCCATTATGTATAAGGAACCACTCCAGTTGTTGGTAGAGAAGTCCTGTTATATTGGGGGGCGGGGGGTGTATATTCATTCAAATGGCTGTGCTTGTGTATTTCAGCATGGGCTTTTACATTAGGTTTGGGTGTCAACCTTTGCCTTGCTTTTTACTGAGCATGTGACCTTGGTCAAGTTATGAAGCCATTTGAGCCTCAGTTTCTCTGTAAAGGGGCATTGGTGGTGGAGGGTAATATAGGAGTGTGGGCTGGTTGTGAGGATTCCATGAAATGGTGAGGCATGTGTCAAGAGCCCCAGAGGTGGTACCTGATGCTCTGGTTACATAAGCAGGCTCTTCTGTGGCCTACCTTTGACCCAACATGCTCTGCAAGCCCCCCGTCAGTTATTGCAATAGCAGGTACTCGGTGTGCCCATTGTGTAGCTATAATGGAAGTTGTGAATTAGTCCTTCGTGGACTAAGGTAGGTTTTCAGGGATTCACTTTGAGGTGACCTTTTTTTTCTTTTTTTTTTAGGAATAAAGGATGAATGTTGGTTTCCTGTAGAAAAATTAAATATGCTGACTTGGTGGTGGCTGCTGTGTGTGTCTATAAGAGTTTCTTTGTTTTGTTAATGTGTAAAATATAATGGTATTCTTGGAAAGGCCTAGGGTAATATTTTTTTCCACAGAGATGGAGCGTGGCATGGGTGGAGGATTTGAGAGAGACTTTGCCAGAAACGAGATGGGAATGTCTCGAAGCTTTGGAGAGCCCCTTGGCAGAGGAATGGGTAAGAAGGCCCCATGGGCCCTGTGCTGGCAGGGTCTGCCCCTTGGGGGTGCAGCTATACCCTGATGTTGGAGGTTTTTTCTAAGGCAAAGTCTGCTGGCTTTCCTTAGTCTTTTTTATTTTTTTTTTAATTGTGTGTTTTCTAGACCTAGATGAAAACTTTTGGTCCTTGGATTTTTTATTGCTATCCATAGCACTACTTCAGTCTTTGCAGGTGGCTTCTTGGTCCACGTTGGTATGAGGTGTTTGCTGGCTGTGGGAGTTGAAACTGCTGCACTTACAAAACTTTGGCTCTCTAGTTCTGGTAGAGATTGTCAAGGCCCTGCCAAGTATGGGTCTCAGTCCAGGATGCTGTTCCAGTCAACAAGGACAGCATGATGTGCTTTTGCAACAGTTTGGTGAACTAGAGAAGTTTTCTAACGTTGGGGGGGCCTTGAGTATTGGGCCTGTTTACATACAGAGGAACTCTTTTGTTTTAGTTAGATTGCAAAGCAGTTTTCTTCTTTATGTGGGCATCATCCCCTGTTTTGAGTTGAGATTTTTCTGAAACTGTCAGCTTAATTCTCTTTCATTAGTGTGTTGCAAGGAGATTCCTGGGCTCAGAAGTTTGTTTCTCTCAAAGGTAATTTTTAGAGCATGGATTTCCCCCTGCCCCTTGCCCTGTGCCCCATCTTTACCTGTTTCTTACCCTATACAGAACAGGTAACATGCTGGTAGGTAACAGCCCCAGAGAGCGCTCAGCCTCTGTATGGGACAGTATGGGCCAGGTGTGAAGATTTTTAAGCCTTTTGGGTCTAGTTTGTATGAGCTGAGCTGCGTTAGAATATATGGAGGCCATGGAAAGAGTCGTCATTCAGCTCGTTGGTGAGACAGGATTCTTAATTCTGTACGTAATCTCTAGGACCCCCATCTTGGTACTCTTCATGAAGATCAGGAACTATTCAGAGTAGACACTGTTGCTTTTTAAATTTTTATTTATTGATTTGAGAGAGAGAGAGAGATACAGACAGACAGACATTGATTTGTTGTTTGACCTATTGAAACAATCACTGGTTGATTCTTGTATGTGCCCTGACGGGAAATTGAACCTGCTACCCTGGCATATTGGGACGATGCTCTAACCAACTGAGCTACCTGGCCACGGCAGACACTGTTTTGATGGAGACTTTTGTTTCATCTTTTCCCTGACTATGGTTAGGTAACTTGAATGACTTCCTCACATTTTACTAGACTGGTAGTATAGATTCACTTTCCCCCCCCCGTACTTGCTTGATAGGACCTTTATTGTCAGTTACTCAGTTATTCAAAAGCTTTAGAATTTGGGAGTGAGTTCATAATCTATGTGACTAGGTCAGTTAAAAGTTTCTTATTGCCATGACTGCCTTTGTTTTTGTGTTTGGAATGGTAGAGCATTTATTAAATGCTTCAAAATTATTGTCATTTGGCCGCAGATGCCAATTTGTGACCAGCTATGGTGAGAACAAGGTGGCACAGGACCCTGCTCCCGAAAGGGCCTTTTTTCCACTCTAAGCCCTTAATCCTTTGCTGCTCTGTGGTACCCCTGTGATGATGCTGTTGGCCTCCCCCAGTTCCCACAGTGGCATAGTGGGTCTGGTGAGGTTACTTCAGGTGGCAACAGGAAACTTATTCTGTCCTGACCTGGATAAAAATGTCATCTGCAAGCCTTGTTCTCTCTTGCTACTTTGGCACCTTCTGTCTGGTCAAGCCTGTTGTCTACCCTAAAGCCTCCCAGAATGACCGTGGGCAAGAACAAGGGACTTCATTCTGGAATTCCCTGCTGCTACTTGTTATCAGACCCAAGTTAGTAAAGAGGTCTTCGTACCAAATAAAATGTTTTCATGTTTGCCAGGTTTTTAGAGTAGTTACATGGATTGGTTTTCCAGATTCAGTGTTTTGTTTTCTGTGTTGTTTATTTGACAGTTGAATCATTTTGGTGTTGCTTTCTGTGGAGCCTCCCTACTCAGTGTCCCTTTTCTTCTGTCAAGGCAGTAGATCTGTACTTGGTGCTACAGGGATATTGATAGATATATGGTCCTTCACCTTGAAGGACATGGTGCAGCTGAGGAGAAAATGCTGATAGTGGCTCAGGTTAGCAGTGGAGGTCTTTACATCCAAGTGGCCTCGTAAGGGAGCTGGTGGCTTTGTTGATTCCCAGGCCCTCGGCAGCCATGTGATCACCACACAAAAGGTAATGGTTTTCCCTATGTTTAGATTTGAAAAAGCACTGCCCTAGGTGGCTAATAGGCGCATGCCACCCAGAAAGCCCTGGATCTGAGCAGGAGATGTGGTTTAAGCTGAAGGTCAGACAGTGCTGGGTGCAGAGGCTTGGAGGTGAGGGTCTGCCAGGGGCAGGAAGAACAGATTCAAGTTAGGAGTCAGAGCAGGGAGGGCTGTGAATGAATGCCCATGAAAAGAATTCGGCCCTTCTCTTTTAATCAGTGGTGGAGTCATTGTGAAGTCTTTTGCGGGGAGTGGTTTGATTTAAGTCCTGTTTTAGCAACGTGAGACTAGGCCTGGGCCTGCTGAGCAGGATCGTAGACCTCACAGGAGAATAAGCCCTGTAACTGGCTTGCAGGCTGGATGGAGGCCTGATATTTCTTAGTGTACTTTCTTACCTCCTTCCTTTAGCAGGTAGTTGCAGCACTAGAAACAGCTGTGCGGTACGGTTTAATTTCTTTGTGTTCGTGATCATAATACTTGACGTGATCTGTGGCTATTATCTATGTTAGGGAGCACACTTCAAGATCAGTTTGGAGGTGGCACACGTTTCTTCTACACAATGAAAGACTGAGAAGAAAGTTTTAAGTTACCAGTGATAGCATTTGACAAACATTAAAGAGGTTTGGGTGAACTGTTGGCAAGTGAGCAGCAGTGTTTTCTGTTTTGGACAACTGAGTGCATAGGGGTTTTTATTTTCCTGAGGCTTTGTCACTTAGTCACCATCATACCCAGCTCCTTCTAGGGGCTGGTGGGCTCAGCTTGCTGAAGTCCTTCTCTGCACAACTTGTTAACCTAGGTCACATTTCTAGCACTGCATGCACTTCCTGCTGGTTTGCAGGGTTTGGGGATATAAGTAAGCGTAGCTACAGCTTTAGTTTGCTAAGGGCTAACGATGAATTGTTGGCTAGATCTGTGTGCATGAGTGAGTGCAGGCTTTAGTCTATGAGCACTGAGGGTCTGGACCAGCGTTTAGAAAAATTGTCACTGGCCCCATTCTTGCCCTGACTTTCCAAATTCAGTTCTTGGTGTACACTGGTTCCTAGCTCTGCTGGGCGCATTCCCAGATGCCCCTATCAACTAGGCCTCAGACTCTGGAGCTACGAGGGCTCCTCACATCGTGACCCATCATCAAGGATTCTCCAGTTTTCCAGTAAAATGATCTTGTCTGTGTGTGTGTTTCTCAAACCCCCATCCCCTTTCTTTTTAAATTTCTTAGTAGTATTCCTCTGAAATCTGTAATAAACAAATTTTTATTACCATAGAGAAATTTGGCTAATTATTTTTTCTTCCTGATTTCCTTAGAAATCCTAAGTAATGCACTGAAGAGAGGAGAGATCATTGCAAAGCAGGGAGGAGGTAGGAAACGCTTAGTTTTGCTGTTTTGATTTTTAGAATAGGCTGTTATTACCAGGGATAGTAGAGTAGTGGTGAAAAGCATGGGCTCTAAAATAGAGTGCCTGGGGTGGGAACCAGTTAATGCCTGGCTGTGTCACAGTGAGCAAGTTACTGAACCTCTCTCATTGTTATACTGTAAAATGTGGATATAATAGTAGTTACTGCCTCATAGGGCTGTTGTGAAGAGTAAATCAGTTAATACATATAAAAGTGTATTTACCTAAGTGCTCTGTGAGCTCTGTTAGCCACTGTCATTATTATAATGTGTTTACATAATTTGGGGGCTTTGTTTTCAATACTATGACATTGTAAATGCCTAAAAGTAAACATTTTATCTGATTATAAAAAATATGCCACCTAATGCATAAAAATGCTTACTAAAATATATACATGTACTCATAAAAAACTCAGAAAATTATGAAGAGAGTAGATACCTGAAATCTCACTACCCAGCGATGAATGCTTAAATGTTTTGGGATATATCCTTCCATTAATACACTTTTTACAATGGATACTTAAAATGAAATGTACTTTTTCAGCCCAGTTTATCCTCATGGCTCTGAGCGTCTTGGCATTTCCTTGGTGGCTCCACTTGCTGGCAGTTTCTGTGGTGTGCTGATTTCTCCACGTGGGCACCATATCTTCCTAGTTCTCTGCGCTGTTGGTGTCTTGGAGGGTCAGCCTCATTTCTGATGCTCTTGGGCACGCGACCTCCCCTCTCTTAAGTCTCTTCCCTTTTTTACAGTTTCTGGGAAATCTCTGCTCTGAAAGTCTAATATTCTTAAAGCTGTGCATATATTTCACCACTTGGTGTTGTTATTCACCTAAGGACCTAGGTACAGAGAAGGGGGTAGGACTTATGCCAGGTCACGATATTGGTCAGTTAGAGAATCAGTTACAGAAACTGCCGAGTTTCCTCCTCTTAATTTGCATCTTGAATTGGGCTGTGGGCTCAGTTGCCCATTTTCAGAGGGTGGTGGTGGTGGTGGTGGTGGTGGTGGTGGTGAAACTTGAATGAGAGGGCCTCACGGGCTCTGCATGTGGAAAAGCAGTGGCTGGTGGTGGAACCAGAACCTCCTTTTCCAGAGTTGAAAATGTCACAGAGTCACTGTGCACTGCTGATTTGCCAGCATGTGTCCAGTTGAACTGTGGCTGTGAGGGATGGAGCCTAGGCCCCTTCCAGAGTCCACTCTGTGGTACCATCGGCCTCTTTTCCTCCAGAGCCAGCAAAGTTACAGGTTGGTTGGCAGTTTCCCTGACAGAGAAGGTTCCCTCCAGGTGGCTGGCTGTGTTCATTTATACACAAGAGGATCTACCTTGGTGGTGTTTCCTTACCTTCTCTTGCTTACATGGCTTTTCTATGCCTTGGAGATGCTCAGGAAATGCAGCCAGATTGGCCACCAGCAGGGCATCTTAGAGGGACAAGTTGGGAGAGGATAAAGGTGGTGAGTGATTTTTGAATTGTCACCATGTATCCATGACACCGGCTGACCATCTGGGAGTGATATTTCTGAACCTTCCCCTTGAGATGATTTCTTGGTATCTGCTGGTGGGGAAACTGCAGAGTTCTCGGGAATTGACAGCCACATCTCACAAAGTTTGTCACAGGTACTAGCACTCCCGAATTAATGTGGACGACGTTGTCAACACAAGTCCCCCTGGATGGGTTTTTTCTTTTTAAAATTTTATTAATGGAAATTTCAACTATGGCACAGAAGTAGAAGAGTGATGCACTTACTCATTACCCAGCTTTAACAGTTGTCAACATTTGAGGGGTGCCTAAATGGTAAATTATTATGGGACTTAGCTTCTGAATTGTGGGTGAGCTTATGAAGTACCCAGGTCACCATCCTGACACAAGTCCCTGACTTCTGCCTGTTTTGTGTCCCTCTTTCAGGTGGAGGTGGAGGCAGTGTACCCGGGATTGAGAGGATGGGTCCTGGCATTGACCGCATTGGGGGTGCCGGCATGGAGCGCATGGGCGCAGGCCTGGGCCATGGCATGGATCGTGTGGGCTCTGAAATTGAGCGCATGGGCCTGGTCATGGACCGCATGGGCTCCGTCGAGCGCATGGGCTCCGGCATCGAGCGCATGGGCCCACTGGGCCTCGACCACATGGCCTCCAGCATTGAGCGCATGGGCCAGACCATGGAGCGCATCGGGTCTGGCGTGGAGCGCATGGGTGCCGGCATGGGCTTTGGCCTCGAGCGCATGGCCGCACCCATCGACCGTGTGGGCCAGACCATTGAGCGCATGGGCTCTGGTGTGGAGCGAATGGGCCCTGCCATTGAGCGCATGGGCCTGAGCATGGAGCGCATGGTGCCCGCAGGCATGGGGGCTGGCCTGGAGCGCATGGGCCCTGTGATGGATCGCATGGCCACCGGCCTGGAGCGCATGGGCGCCAACAACCTGGAGCGCATGGGCCTGGAGCGAATGGGCGCCAACAGTCTCGAGCGCATGGGCCTGGAGCGCATGGGCGCCAACAGCCTGGAGCGCATGGGTCCTGCCATGGGCCCTGCCCTGGGCGCTGGCATTGAGCGCATGGGCCTGGCCATGGGTGGCGGCGGCAGTGCCAGCTTTGACCGTGCTATCGAGATGGAACGTGGCAACTTTGGAGGAAGCTTCGCAGGTTCCTTTGGTGGAGCTGGAGGCCATGCTCCAGGGGTGGCCAGGAAGGCTTGCCAGATATTTGTGAGAAATGTAAGTGGATCTTCAGGGACTTCTCAGTGGTATGCACAAAGGGAGGGGGGAGACAGGAAGTCGACAGGGCTGAATGGTGGCAGGTCAGAGTCAGAGGTCATGTCCTCAGAAAGGGGCTGCTACTCATACTACTCATAGCTGAGTAGCATGCAAGGCTACCTTGTAACTCTCCCCAAAGTTTAGTTCTGGTAGGATGAGGGAATGTGAGAGCTTATAACACTGTAGCAAGAATAGTGAGTTTTGTAAACCCACTGGGCTTTTCTGAGTACTAGGTGGAACAGAGAACTGAAGAGCTCTTAGTTTCCTTTCTTTTCTGTTCTTTTTTTTTTAATTTATTGATTTTAGAGAGGAATGGGGAGTGGGGAATCATAGAAACATCGACTTGTTCCCGTTTTATCCATTCATTGGTTAATTCTTGTATGCGCCCTGACCAGGGATCGAACCCCCAGCGTTGATGTATCAGGACAATGCTCTAAGCAAAGAGCCATCCAGTCAGGGTTGAGAACTCTTAGTTTCTTGATCGCTTGACTTGAAGAGCCATTAAACCTTAGCATGACAATACAGAGGGAAAAATGGCTGTATCTGAATTACCTGTACCAAATTGACTTCTCTTAGCTACTATTCAGTGGTTCTATGGCCTGAACCACAGGCAGCCCCCGTTCATTCTGCCCTCTGTATGATGCTCCCGTGGACAGAGAAAGCCACAAGGGTGTGAACTTGGTGTGCTAATTTAGGACCTCATTTCCAGACCAACTTGTTTTTTTTCTTTCAGTCATCTCAATTTGAAGGTCAGCCAGTTTCTCTGTGTTATAGGAAATTCTTCAAGTCACTGTCAGATTAAATGATGATGGTTATGCATTAGAATTTAGTTGAATTGCTCATTAGTCTGTTTTTTCCCCTCAGCTCCCATTTGATTTTACATGGAAGATGCTAAAGGACAAATTCAACGAATGTGGTAAGTGTTTGAGAAAGGCTTTTTAGGTGCTGCCATATATTGTAGCTTCAGAAGTCTTAGCTTGTTGATAATACATTTGAGTCATGTAGTGAACCTTCCATCCTAGTCTTAGCCACTTTCTGTTACTCTAGAGGGCTGGTGGGACTAGCCACTTTTCTGCCTAGGCAAGTATTCAAGCAGGTTGTTGAGTTTCCCGTTATGTGTCAGACACTTTTCACTTGTGTTTTCATTTCATCCTTAACCTTTTTTCTCCTTTTATAGTTTTTTAAGGAGGTAGAGTTGTCCCTGTTTTACAGATGAGTCAGACAAGGTCACTTTCCCAAGGTCACATGGCTTCTAGATAACAAACCTAAATAAAATGAATACATCTGAGACTATGAGACAAGGTTACTTTCTTCCACAGTACCTACTTGGATTATACCCCAAAGAGCACTCGCCCAGCAGGTCCCATGGTCTGGCTTTGCAGACTCTGGGTATGCCGAGGCTTGTGTGTGCGTGTGGCTGAGGGTCTGTGATTGTGGTGTTCTGGCGCACCAGGCAGCCATTCTGAACGGCTCACTTTGTGGCTGAAAGGAAGTTAAATTGTATGTTGGTGAAGCCTAGTCCCTTCCCCACTGCTTCCCTTTTAACCATGTCAAGTGGAGGCCCAGCCCTAAGCTGGAGTCTAGGTGGCTTGCTGAATTGAAGCTTCCTCAGTGTTTTCATGTCCTGTTCCCATAGTGGCTCAGATTTCGCCACAGTTGCCGCTTGTCCTGGTTTTTCTCTCAGGTCAGCTATTGAGACATAGCTTATTACCTTCTCACCCTCTCCCTACTCCTTAGTTTCCACACTAGTGGATACTCTGCAAAGTTGATTGGATCATACAACTCCCTCTGGCCTTAGATACCTGGAGGCGACCCTCGGACGGAGAAAAGTCCACACTCACAAGTCCCTGTACAACTTAGTCCCTTCCGTGTTCATCTCCCTCCTGTCTCTGAACCTTGAGTTGCAAATGCTGTTGTTCAGAAGTGCTCTGTTCACAACTATTATCACCAAGTCCTCTCTGAACTTAACTCTTATTTCAAAACTTTCCCATGAGAAGCCCTCCAGGATGTTGACCCTTTCTCAAGAGTTAATGGCTCTAGAATTGTAGTCCCCTAGTCCTGACTACACTGTCTTGCCTTCGCAGCCACTGAAGTAAAACCGTGTTTCTGGGGCTCTTCTGTGTATGTTTCCACGGTGCTTGACACATACCTGGATACTTAATCAGTGCTCAAATACGTGAAACTGCTTGCTAATTACTACACAGCTTATATTTGGACAGTGTAGAAGTGTCCATCATAGTGTTGATGCCCTTGTGAACGTGTCGGTGTGGTATTTTGAAAATGTAGCCTCTGTAACATTTGCCTATAAAGGTGGATTCACACAGGCGCATGCCCCTCCCCCCCCACCTTTTTTGTTTGTCAGTTCTTCAGAGTATAAAGTACTGCATTTGTAGCTGCCAGGAAGGCTTATCACGGGGCTTGTCATATTGTTGTCCTGTTGACAGAAGAATGACAGTTGGGTTGAGGGCTCTGGTAGCTGGGTCCCAGCCGCTGTGCTCTGGGCGTTCATGTGCCAGGCGCAGGGCCGCGCTCCCTGTTAACTCAGCCAAAATTCACAGGTGATTTGGGCTGAGTGGAGCCCAGACTGAGGCTGAGCTCTGGTTTGCCTGATGAGTTGTGGTCTCTTCTTCCCTCCCTATGCCCAGGCCACGTGCTGTATGCTGACATCAAGATGGAGAATGGGAAGTCCAAGGGGTGCGGTGTGGTTAAGTTTGAGTCGCCAGAGGTGGCTGAGAGAGCCTGCCGGATGATGAATGGGATGAAGCTGAGTGGCCGAGAGATTGACGTTCGAATTGATAGAAATGCTTAAGCGGTTGCCTTTTTTAAACATCGATACCAGACCTCTGAATTTGTATTTTTTCTTGTTAACCATTTTAATTTGTTGGCTGGATGTATAAAGATGTTTAAAAAATTCAGTTGCTTTTTGGGGTAATTTGAATTACTTTTTTAATGACTGGGGTTCCATTTGACTGTTTGCATTGAGATTGCAATGTGCGCAATTTTTTTTGTAGTTGTGGCATCTTGTTGACATCAAATATGACTTTGATAATAAATACCAGTTCCTGAAAGCTGCTTGCTTTTTTGTGTGTGTTGTGGGGCCACCACCTGAGGGTTGGGGCAAGGAACTACTCACATCCTTTCAGCCCTTGGAGCTCTGAGCACCAGGAGCCTTATCCCCATTCTTGCTTGGCTGTGTGCCCTCCCGCATTAGGAGCTAACTCGATGGAATCTGAATCCCGAGTGGACTTGAATCCCTTGTGCTGGTAATGGAGCACTTGACTGTTAGCTGTCCTAAAAACCGCCCTGTCTCCTTTCTGTGCAGTTTTTGTGAGGGGTACAGACACTGCATCAGGTTCATTTCCAGTTCAGCTTTTTGTCTTAGTCTGCTCTGGCTGCTATAACAAAAATACCGTAAGCTGGATGGTTTATAAACAACAGAAACCGATTTCTCACAATCTGGAAGCTAGAAAGTCCGAGATCAAGATGGGCCACTTTTATAAGGGCTATCGTGGACCTAACTGCCTCTCAAATTGGGCATTGGGAATTTGGAGGTATGGGGGAGGGTAAATATTCAGTCTATAGCAACTTTTCTTTGGTGAAACCATTCCGGGCGTGAGCTTCTGAGCATGTTTTGTCCTCCAGAGGTTTGGACTGAATTTGATACCTGGGCTCTGTCAGAACTGGGTTGCCCCCTACCCACCACCACCACTAAAATGTGACCTCATATATAGGTCCACTTGAGCTAGGCAGTTGTTTGCAGCGGGTCACAGTGTTGGATGTGTCCTGCGTGTCTCCTCAACCATGGCTGGCAGCTGATGGGGATCTTATCACAGGGACTCAACCCTTGAAGTCTAGCTGGGTACTAGTTTCCTTGCCACCTTCTCCCTGCCACACTTTTCTCCTTCCTGGCCTTTATCCCTGAGGGTTGAGAACATGAAGGAGGGGGTTGACCCCAAAGACCCCCAAGTGTTGATTATGGCTCTACTGTGTGCAAGTCAGGAGGGAATGAAAAGACAACCAGCAGGGATCACTTTAAAGGGGCTCTGTGGTTCATGTACATAGTCAGTCATGAGGCTTGGCATTTCTTTTTATTGATTGATTGGAGAGAGAGGGGAACATTGATTTTGTTCCACTTATTCATGTATTCATTGTATTCATCTTGTATGTACGGGTTGAACCTGCAACCTTGGTGTACTGGGATGATGCTCTAACCAACTGAGCTACTCAGCCAGGGCAGCTATGGCAGTTCTGTGACCTTTAAGCCGGGACCCAGGATTCCAGGATTCCTGGGTTAGTGGGTGGTAGGGCTGGTGAGTTGTCCTGGGTCCACACAACTGCCAGTCTTACCGTCCTCGAGGGAATGGTTGGCCTTCTAGAGGGTCTGCAGAGGAGGAAAGGCAACGTCCAGTGACTCCTCTCCTCATAAGCAGATAGCAAGCAGCCCCCGGGGGAGTGGGGTTTCTTCCAACCTGCCCAGAACATCTACATACCGAGGAAGGCAACGTCATCATACACCTCCGTTTCCCTGGTGGAGAACACAGTTGGGTCAGCAAAGGTCACCCCTGGGCCCATTAACCTTCCCACCTCCTCACCCCTGAGATCACGGCAGTACTCACAAGGGTAGCAGTGCTATCCTGGGCACGTAGCCATCTGTGAAAAGAGTGGGGATGGGTGAGTTCTTGGCCTGGCAGTGCAGGGCCTGTCTCCCCAGGGCTCCCGGCCCAGCTCACTCACACTTGCCCTTGGTGTCCCGGCAGAGCATCTCCTCCTTGTTGGTAAACTCAATCACCTCCAGGATCTCCCCGCGCCGGATCCCCAGGTGCTTGCCACCCCCACGGCGTGTCTTGGCATTGGGGTCAATCATCATCCTCGTCTGAATCACGATCTCCCCCTCAAACTGGGGAGAGACATATTGGAGCTGTGGCTGTGCCCGTCCCCCCGCACCCCGGGGGCCTTGGTCAATAGGGCGGAGCCCAGCCCTCCTAGAGCTCTTGCTTAGCTCGATGTCCATACCTTGAATTTCTTCCGGAACTCCTTCTCAGCTTTCTCTGCCTTCCTGATCTGCTTCAGAGCCTTAGGGTCCACGGGTGGCAACTGCTGTGGCTGAGGGGCCTTCTTCCTGAGGCCCCCAAGGAATTGGGTGCTTATGAGCAAGACATACTTCTCAGGGGTCCCCTTCCACTGCTGCCCCAGATCTCACCCGTCCCTGCTTTGCCGTGTGGTACCTGAGCTCAGGGTCATGCGGCTGCTTCATGGCGGGTTGCTGGATGGGTGGCACTTCACCTGGGGGCAGTCAGAGCGCCAATCGGAAGGGGTCATTGGCCTGGCCTCTCCTCACCCTGGCAGCTTGATCTTACGTGAGCCTAATGTCAGCTCTCTGGACATACCCTCATCCTAGCCACGTTCCTTCCCAACCGCTGCCCTACCCCCCTGCCCGTCCTCTCCCCAGGCCTTTGTTCTGGGTTGTGAGTTCTAGTGGGTGCCTTCCATTTTCTTAATTCCTGCCGCAGGCTAGGCATGGCAGATGCTGTTCACCACTTTAATTCACTTCGACCCTCACAACAACCTTACTCATGACAGTAGGCAATTCTGTCATTCCCAACTTGCTGATGAGGAAATAAAGGCTCTGAGAGGTAAAGTAACCCACCCAAGGTCACCCAGGTGGTAAGTAGTTAGGCAGGATTTATTTGAACGCTTTAGGGGCCATTTCATGCCTGGTGCCTAGAGCAGGTTGGGTTATGGGTATTGTAATGAGATTTGGGTTAAAAATGAAGCAAAAGCATTCCCTGAAGGCAAATGAAGTCAGCCTGTGAGAAGCGGCTGATGGGGTGGGCTGCTTGGACTGGCCTGACTGATAATGAGACTGGACTTAGAGGTGTCTCCCAAGGAGAGGCAGACTTCCTGGCAAGAGACCAGCCTTCCAGGTAGGAGGCTGCTGGTCATGGGCTTGGCTTACAGTGACAGTCTCATGAACAGGTGAGTAAAAGCCCCCAGCTTTTCACTGTCATCTCTGAATGATTCCAAGCATCTTCACGTTCTGGGCCAGCAGTCTCTTCCACCGAGTAGCCCACTGAGGAGTATTTGCCTAGTGCTCTCGTCCCTTCAGACATGAGGCTGCCTTCAGCCTCAGTCTGATGCTCAAGTGATGGCACCATCTATGGTCCCACCCAGAATGCTCCCCGCAGTTGCTGCTACCTCGTCCAGAGGCTGCCCAGACCAGGGATGGTCACCCAGCTGGAAGCAGTCTTCCTGTCAGCACCCCAGGGTCCCTACAAACCCAATGCAGCACAGAGCACACCGTACTGTGAGGGGGGACCTGGTGACCCTGCGGCCCAAGATTCCTGGCGGTGTGACCCTGAGCAGGCCCCTCGGGGAAGGCAGGCTGTGGTGGGTGGCCTGCTTGGACCCTGGGAAAGAGCTGGACCTGGCCCCTAGCTGTGCAGGGATCCTCTGGAGTGGAGCGGCTCCTCCTCTGAGGCGGAGAGTGGGTGGGCAGACTTGAAAAGGATATACTAATAGCCCCACACTGTGTCAAGAAGGGAAAGATCAGGGAATTGCTGTGTTTGATTAGCATCTTGAAGAATGATTCAGTGCAGCGACAGTGAGCAGAGGTGGGGATGTGCCTGGTCTGGTTGGGGCTGGGGAAGGGGGAGGTGTGGGCCATTCCTGTAAGGCTGCTGGAAGTGGAGTGTCCCCGTTCCCCACAGTGATCCCCAGGAGCAGAGCCACAGAGCTCCGCTGGAACGGAAACAGGAGGGGCCCTGTCAGGAAGCTCTGTGCTAACTGCTAATGGACGGCTGTTGCAAGCAGCCTCTGGGGAAAGCTCAGGACAAGCAGCTACAGAGGCAGCAGTCCTGGGTCGGGGGTGGTAATGGAGAGGAAGAGATCCCCCGATGGAAGGTTCTCCCATACGAGGCCCTTCGAAAGCCAGGGAAATATGGAAGCAGGGGCCCAGGCTCCTGTGTACTGGCTATGTGAGCTGGGGAGAGTCACTTCTCTGGTCCTCAAGCTTCCACATCTTTAAAGTGGGCCATTGCCTGGGGTAGGGGGCTTTGCAGATTCAGTGACACACATGTAAAGTGCTGTGTGGAAGCTGTTTTTGTTTTCACTCGAGTTTGGCAAAGGCATTAACCCTGCCGCTGGGCTGGAGGCTCAGGCCTGCTAGGCCAGCATCCTGCTGTCCAGCAGCAGAGACTTGGAAGAAAGGAGAAGGGTCTTTTGGAACCCCAGAGCAGAGAGAGAGAGGTGTGAGGGCCACACCCTGTGTCCAGCCCACGTTTTTTTAGTTCCAGGCTCAAGTCCCCAGGCACTTCCAACACAACTGGTCCGTGAGAGAACCTGGCACCTTCCTTGTCCCAAATTCAGGGATGGCTTCACTCTGTACCCAGGCACAAGGCTCCAAACTTGGGTTTCATCCATGCCAAGCTCGCTCTCTCCTCGCCCCTGCATAATACACTGCCAAGTCCTCTTGCCACTTTTTACCTGACTCTTCTACTGTCTGCATCCTGGGCCCACATCTCTGCCCTGGCTACATCGTGCCCACCGGCTCTTGGACTCCGTGCTGCCCTTAACCACACTGTCCCGCCCACCAGGAACTGGTGCAACCTTACAGAAATGCCCCTCCTTCCCCTCATACCATCAGGGAGCTGGATTGGTGATTGGCTTTATACCAGCAATGTGGTAGAAAATGCCCTTGCAACAGATGTGTCCCGGGTGCCCGGGCTGGCTGGGTCAGCCCCACCACCGACAAACCTTTGCCCTTGGGGCTGGGACTGGAGTCTGTCACCTCCACTTCATAGTACAGCTCGTAGATCTCCTCTGGGTTCCTGCAGGGATACCTGAGATGAGGGCCTCATTCAGTCCATGACCTGCACCTGCGTCCCCTCACTCGCCACACTTACTTCTGGATATCCTTAGGCTGTGAGGACCAGAAGTGGATTCCAGCAGAAGAGTGGGCCCTCCGCAGAGCTGTGGAAAGACCAGAGCGGGAGGGAGGCAGTCACAGCAAGGGAGCCTCTGCCCCTCCTTCCAGCCTGGGGCACCCCGACCCACCTGTGACTGCTGCTGAGGGCCTCTGAAAGCTCTGGACGTCCTTGAGGCCTGGGGGCAGTGGAGGTTTGACTGGAGGGGGTCCCAGGCTGCTGACCGGAGGCAGAGGCCTCCGCCGGAGTGGGCGGCCAGGTTTGAGGCCCAGCTTTGATGCTCCACTGTGCGTGAGAACTGACCTCTGCTGCCTAGCTCCAAACCTGGGGCTGAGTGAGAATCTGGGGCAGGAGGCTGCAACGGCTAAGGGCAGTGAACTCTCTGAAACAGAGCCAGGCAGTGGGGGCTTTCTAAAAGGATCTCCAGAGAAATCCATTTGCAGGGACTTGAGCAAAGCATTGGGCTCAGGCTGTGAGAACTTGCGGGGGGTCCCCTGGCCCTCAGGTTGCAGAAACTTCCTGGGGAATAGGCTAACCTCTGGCTCTGAGGACGTCCTGGAGAGGCTGCCCACCTTGGGCTCCGGGGGCTTAGAGGATACTTTGAATTCAGACTGCCGTGGCCTCTTGGGAACCACGCAGACCTCAGGCTCTGAGGATGTCCTGGTGAGGTCACCAAACTCAGACTGCAGGGGCTTCTTGGGGAGGTCAATCAGCTGAGGCAGCACGGTCTCTTTTGGAGAGGTACTGAGGTCAGACTGTGAAGAACTGGGGTAGGGCTCGCTGGGCTCAGGCTTCCTGGGGGCCGTCTGAGGCAGCTGGGGCTTTCTGGGGAGCACACTGAACTCAGGGTGTGGGGGCTTTTTTGGAAGGGTACCGAATTCAGGCTGTGAGGGCTTCAGGGTGGCCTCACTGTGCTCAGGCTGCCAGACCTTCCTAGGGCATGTACTGAATTTGGATTCTGTGGAGGGCCTGGTGGGGTTGCTGAGGTCAGGCTGTGGGGGCTCCTGGGTAAGTGCACTGGGCTCCAGCTGCAAGGCCTTCTGAGGGGCCTCACTAACCTCAGGCTGCCGGGGCTTCCCAGGGAACACAGTGGCCTCGAGCTGCGGGAAGTTGTTGTAGACTTCACTAGACTCTGATTTACAGGGCTTTTTGGGAAGATCAGCGAACTCGGGCTGCGGGGGCTTCTTCGGGAGATCAGCGAACTCGGGCTGCGGGGGCTTCTTCGGGAGATCAGCGAACTCGGGCTGCGGGGGCTTCTTCGGGAGATCAGCGAACTCGGGCTG